>CAUYLG010002433.1:0-150873 GCA_963573385.1 Cacajao melanocephalus
CCATATTTCTTGGAGACTTTGTTCATTCCTTTTTACCCTTTTTTCTCTAATCTTGCCTTCTCGTTTTATTTCATTGACTTGATCTTCGACCTCTGATATCCTTTCTTCTGCTTGGTCAATTCAGCTGTTGAAACTTGTGCAGGCTTCGTGAAGTTCTCGTATTGTGTTTTTCAGCTCCATCGATTCATTTATGTTCCTCTCTAAGTTGTCCATTCTCGTTAGCATTTCATTAAATCTTCTTTCAACGTTCTTAGTTTCTTTGCATTGGGTTAATACATGTTCTTTTAGCTCACAGAAGTTTCTTCTTATCCACCTTCTGAAGCCTGATTCTGTCAGTTCATCGCACTCATTCTCCGTCAGGCCTTGTTGTCTTGCTGATGAGGAGCTGCGATCCCCTGTAGGAGGAGAGGCATTCTGATTTCAGGGGTTCTCAGCCTTTTTGCACTGGTTTCTTCCCATTTTTGTGGATTTATCCACCGTCGTCTTTGTAATTGCCGACTTTCAGATTGGGTCTGAGTGGACGTCCATCTTGTTGGTGATGAAATTTTTTCTGTTTCTTAGTTTTCCTTTGGCAGATGCCCTTTCCCCACAGAGCTAGGCCTTCCTGGGTTCAGCTGTGCTTACTGTGAAACTCTCAGTCCTCAGTGCTTCCAATTGCTGTTCTCCTTGTGGGGATAGGACCAGCCGAGCCCAACTCAAAGGGCACCCAGTCCCGTATATTCCTCACCGAGAAGTGCCGTGCCGCACCGGCCAAAAGAGTCACGGTGGCAACTCGTGTGGCTCCTCCGCTGGGTAGCTCCCAGTTTGTGGGCAACAGAAATTCGTCTGAAATGGTGGTGTCCACTCACTCTCTGCGCTTTCACTGGGAGCTACAATCCTGAGCTGTTGCTAATCCGCCATCTTGGATCTCTCTCCCGGAAACTGTATTTCAGTAAACTAATCCTGTCAACCCATGGACAAAGGATTTTTCTGAGGGTGGTAGCTGGTCATAACTGTTAGTGTGAGGTCTCTGGGGACTGATTTCAGAGGGCAGCTGGAAGGGAGGGGCAACCCCTTCCTCTGGGCCTCTTTTATGTTTGGCATCGGGCAGCAGACACCCCAGGTGAGCTAAGCCTGAGCTTTCGAAAACATACTTTCTTGATGAAAAAGGAACTGTTTCTTGAGAAAACATTCGTTTCCAGGAGGCCATTCTTTATCTCTTTCACTCTGCAAGGCCCTGACCTGGCAGGTGATATCCAGGACACTCCTGGTGGCCATGGAGGTGGGGAGAGTTGGCTGGAAGAGTTGGATAACCTTGAATTGAATATTGTCTGCAACTGTTGCATTGCCTCTGCTGTCGTAGGCTGCCACCCTTTACTCCTTGTCCCATTTACAAAAATAACACTTGTGTTTTATCAGGTATAATCATAGTACACGTTCATTATAGAAAATCTGGAAAAGCTGGAAAGGCATAAAGAGTTTAAAAGCAATTCCTTTTCAGTTTCAGGGAATAGTTCAAAAAAGTTGTGTGCTGTCAGTGCACTGCAGCCAAAAAACCACAAGGAGCATACCTGTAGTCAGACAAAGTTGGGTTTAGTTCTGGGTTGCATTGAGGGAGAACTGGGGACGTCTCAGAGAAGGGCTTTGGGGCTTGTGTTGGGTGATTTGAGAGAGTTCAGAGAAGTGGGGCTTTGCTAAGGCAGGCGGATCACCTGAGGTCAGGAGGTTGAGACCAGCCTAGCCAACATGGCGATGCTGCTAGGAAGCAGGGCTAATTCTGTGATTGGGTCTCAGTGACTCCTGTCTTGAAAGCAGGAAGAAAGGACGGAGGCTAAACCTCTAATTGGTAAAGCAGGAGCTGCAACTCATATTAGCCAGGATGGGGGATCTTTGGTCATTTTTGCATTTTGGGTAATGTTTATGTTTTTGTCTGTGTTCAGACATCATGACTGAATGGTCCTGTCTCATTGCAAGGTCACAGAGTGCCCTTGTCTGATGGTGATGTGCTGTGAAAAATGGGTGATGTTCAATGGGAATGGTAAGGCCAGCTGTGGGGGCCTGGCCAGGCCGGCTCCTGGCTGTCAGGGCTGCTTCTCTGTCTCTGTGCCATGCCCCAGATTCAGCAATGATTCTGCCCTCCCTTACCTATCTCCAGCTCTACAATTTTACCTGTTCGTTTCAGACATATTTTCTGAGCACATATGTGCCAGATACCAGTCTCAGTTTCCAGACCTGCCTAAATCAGCCACTGTATCCATTTCTTTGAGATGTACCAGAAAGTCGGCCATGCTGTCAGGGAGATTGTAGTGGGATCTTGCTCTTTTGGGCAGCACTAGTCTAGGAGGTCTAATTTTGCAATAACTTGTTTCCAAACATTTCCATGTCTGTTGTTTAGTCCTCAGAAACACCTTCTTCCCACAGGAAGTGATAGGAGTGCGAGCTGGAATCCCAACTTCATAAAAGCTTATTTCATCTGTGATGCAGCTGAAAGATGACACTTTTAGCTAGCTATTCAGTGGTACATGGCAATAAGGAAATGTAAAGAGACCTGGGCAGTGCATTAGGCTGTTTCACGGTTCAGCCAGGGTGTTCATTTATATAGGTGCTAGGCAGAAGGGAAGGGCTTATAACACAAGGGTAGTGGCAAACTTGTGCCTGCCTGCAGGGTCGGCAGGTGAGGTCAGTGTATGAGGCTATCTTGGTGGGGTTTGGGACACACTAGGGGATGCATGGCCCTCTCTAGGGGGCATTCAATACCCCAGCTCCCACCAGTTGTTGCCCTGCTAGCCCAGTTGACCTCTGATTCTAAGAGAAGCCAAATGTCCAGATTTTTCTGTGAGTGTTCCTTAGTTGTCCACATTGGAAGCAAACTTTTCAATGCTGTGTATGCGTGGCTTAAGCAAAACACATCTGGAGGCCAGATGGAGTCTGCAGGCTGAAAGTAGTCAACCAGGCCTGATGTCCTGACCCTGTGTCCTCTCCACTGGCAGGAAGAGATGTCAGGAGAAAGTGTGGTGAGCTCAGCGGTGCCAGCAGCTGCCACCCGCACCACCTCCTTCAAGGGCACAAGCCCCAGCTCCAAATACGTGAAGCTGAATGTGGGTGGAGCCCTCTACTATACCACCATGCAGACGCTGACCAAGCAGGACACCATGCTGAAGGCCATGTTCAGTGGGCGCATGGAGGTGCTCACCGACAGCGAAGGTAAGCTCACCCGCCACGCTCCTCATTTAGTATCTGGTGATCCTAACCAAGTGGCTGAACGTTTTGGTCTCATTTTCTTACTCTGGTGAAATGGGCACGACAGTACTTCCTCATGGGGTCACTGGCACATAGTATTCATCCATGTATGGTCAGTGCATATATATATATATACACACACACACACACACACACTTTTCTTGTGGAAAGTCATGTTAGTAAAAGGCAAAGAATTGTTTAAAGGGGTCTTGTCATAACTACTTCCTACCCACCTGGAACGATCAAAGAGCCCCCGGCATTGGAGCTCCATCCTTATCTGGCTGGGTTTACGGGCAGGTCACATGAGGTTTAAAAATAGCCCTGTCCTTCATTCCTTGGCCTGAGATTGCTTAAGACCAGGCCAGGGCACAGCCTGACTTGACCTTGACCCTGCCTTCCTGTTTCTGAGACTGGCCTTCTGTGCTGCCGCCCCACCTTTCTGGGGACATTGACTTGGGAGGGTGGGTGAGTGTTCCCATAAGCGGGTGGGACTGAGGGACCTAAGCCTGGTGTCCCGCAGTTCATTCTCTGATCCTAAGAGGGCGGAAGCTTGGGCTGCCCACTGGTGAGGGTGTTTCTCTCTCTGTCCCAGGGAAGGCCAGGTTGTGGGACTGGAGGTTCCGCTTCCTGTCAACTCCAGTTTCCGGTCAGGCAGCAGTGAACTGAGGTTGGAGCCCCAGGGCTGCCATCTCACACTTAGCTTTTGATGACTAGGAGGATCCCCTTGGCTGTGCCACACCCCACATGGCCCGAGAATGTCTGTGGAAATCAAGACAATAACACCCCTGCTGCCAGAGGAACCAGGCGTTATCTGAGAACCAGGATTGTTGTGGTTTTTCTTGTATTCCACCCAGTCTCTGGAGGGGCTCAGGAAAGGCTGCTGAGTTGCCTTGAAAGTTGAGTGGAAGCCTCTTCTCCTCCAAAGTCTCGCCTTGGTGGCCTGATGCTGTATCAAAAAACAAACGGACTCCTCTGTCCCCCTGTCCCTGACTGGACAGAGCATGCAAGTGGTACCAGCAGGTCTGCTCACCTTCTAAATGCCTGCTACGTGATGTTTTTTGCCTAGTGCTGCCTTGAAAACAGCTTCTCAGACACAGTGTTATTTTGACACTGCAAACTGTGGCTTGTTTTATGTCATTGGAGCTCAGCCTTGCTTCATATCATTATAAAAAGCTCATAGTATGGCATTTTTCCTTCCTTCCTTCCTTCCTTCCTTCCCTCCCTCCCTCCCTCCCTCCCTCCCTCCCTCCCTCCTTCCTTCCTTCCTTCCTTCCTTCCTTCCTTCCTTCCTTCCTTCCTTCCTTCCTTTGTCACCCAGACTGAAGTGCAATGGTGCCATCAGAGCTCTGTAGCCTCCATCTCCTGGGCTCAAGCAATCCTCCCACCTTAGTCTCCTGTGTAGCTGGGACTACAGGCATGCACTACCAAACCCAGCTATTTTTTAGAATTTTTTATGGAGATGGGGCCTCACTGTGTTGCCCAGGTTGGTCTCAAACTCCTGGGCTCAAGCCATCCTCCCACCTCAGCCTCCCAAAGTGCTGGGATTACAGGTGTGAGCCACCACATGCAGCCAATAGGTATTGTTTCATTTAATCCTCACCATAACGCTTTGAGGGGTGAATACTATTGTTACCATTCCAAGTGAGGTGTCCCCATCTCAGAGGTGAAATGCTTTTTCAAAAGCTGATGGGACTAGAAAAGATGAAGCTGCTGAACCCAGGACTTGCCGGCTGTTACTGTCTGCTGTCCATGGCTAGATGTTGGCCTGGCCCCAGACCAGATTGTTTGACTGTGGCATCCTTATGGTTTAACTGCTGGCTTTGTGCTGAAGCCCTCTGGTGGGGGCCCTCGTGAAGGCCTGGGCCGGTAGGCTGGGTATCTGGCCTTCCAGCCATTGTCTGTGCCTGGCAGAGTGATCCTATTGGTCCTTGGAGAAAGAACTGCACAGCCTGACTGATGGCCTACATGTTGCCTCAGATGCACCCTTGGGTCTACAAATTGGGATAGACTTCCTGCATCTTGCAGCTCCACCCTGGCCTATGGGCAGGAAGCCTGTCAGCTGCAATGAAGTTTGCTACAAATAGGCGGAAATGCCAAGTGCAGCTCAGCCAGGCAGTGAATCCAGCAGTAGAGCTTGCTGGATAAAGGACAGGGGCTTTGAAGGTCCTGAATGGTGGAGGCTTCATGTTGCCCAAGAAAGTGATTGCTTCAGGAGGGGGACCTGGCATCCAGCATGGGGGGAATAGTCTCCTTTTTGCTCTGGGCTCTGCTACCTGTTTGAGTTTTGTACTGTGTGCAAGTAATCCCTAAACCAAGAACTTGGGTGTTGATGTTAGCCAGGCCTGGGTTCGAGACCTGGCTCTGCTGCAGGGTCACAGTCACAGCTGACATTTATGGAGTTCTGTCTATGTGTTGTGCTAATTTTGGCCCATTTGCCATTTACTAATGATTAAACATTGGACAAGTGGCTTTTTCTCTGAACCTCTTTGCTCCTTCCCCAGTGGGGAACGATAACGCTTGGCAGAGTTGGGGATTGAGTGAGGACATTGGAAAGCACTTGCCACAGGGCCTGAGATGTTGGGAGAACTCGGTGGATGGGAAGTGTTAATGATGGCGTCCTTCTGAGTGTAAATGTTGAGGGGATGAGTGCTGCTGAGGAGCTGCAGAGAAGTAGTCTTAGCAGCATGTGGGGAGAGGCTGCCCGCTTGGCCTTCAGGGATGAGCGCCCCTCAGTTCCACACTACCCCCATGCGATGGCTTTTCTGAGAAGGTGAGGACGCTGCGGCAGTGAGCAGGCCTTTCCCAGACTCCTTCCAGAATGGTTCGGTTCCCACAGTGCTTGAATTTTCACCTGACTCCTGGTCAACATCGCCTTTGGTACCCAGATTTAGGTAGCACCTTTCACAGTGGATTCTGTTAAGCATTTGCCTGTAGTGGTCTGTTTCATCCCTGTTGCTTGGTATAATACTTCCTCCCGTTGTATGTTTTCTGATGTCTTGCTAATGTGTTTTGAAATTAGGGAGTGTGTACACTAGATTGAAGAGTCATTCATTTTATGGTCACACACTCCCCTAGAAAACTGAGAAGTCCAGTCTGATCCATGGGAAAACTGCAGTTCCTGGGGGTTTCCCTGAGATCTCCAGCCCTTCTACCTTACATGACAAGGCTCTTTTGTAAAATTCTGAAATACCTGAGAGCTTTTACATTGTGAATAATATAACAAACTCACCTGTGCCACCATGCTCAGCCCAGGCATAAAGTGTGACCTGTACCTGTAGGGCCCCTTTGTACCTTCTCTGTTTGCTTCTCTCCCTTCCAAAGGTAAGCATTCGGGGTCACTAGGTGGATCTCAAGCTTGGCTACAGAGTGAGTCACCTGAGGAGGTCAGTACTGGTGCCTGGGTCCCAGCCAGGGTGTGGCCCGGTAGCAGGATTTTGAAGAGCTCTCCCGGTGATTCTAGTGCGCAGCCAGCGTTGAGAACCACAGGTGTCGATCTTTCCAGGTATTGCTTTTACTACAGCTGTGCATGTCCCTAAACAAGGCGCTGCTGGTGTGTTTTTAAACGTGATGTAAATGGTGCTGCACAGTTTGTATCTGTTTTGCTTTTGCTTTGGGATCAATCTACGTAGCATGATGCTTGTGAGATCAATCTACAACTAAATAGCTCTCATTCAGAACTTTCCCGGTGGTGGAGTGTCCATTCTAGAAGCATACAACCGCTGCCGGAGCCGTAGTCTGTTGATCATGTCGAGGTTTTACGGCATTCACCGTTAGGAATGCCAGCGCCCTGGAACACTTTCCCCGTGTGTGGGAGTTTCTCTGTGCGGTGCTGCCCAACCTTTGCCACATCCTGGTGCATGTAGACAATCATATTTTCACTTTGGCAAATGAGGGGGCTCCAGACTACCTAGACCCCACCCAACCATCTCAGGGGCTATGGCTTTATGATCTTACCCACTGTTGGGAGCTCGGCCCTAGAGTTTATTCCTAGGAGGGGAATTGGGGGCAGCATCTTCTGCTTCATTAGGTATTGCAAGAGTCTCCTCTAGAGTGGTTATGGCAACTTCTACTCCCCACAGAAGTCTGGATTTTTGCCAACCCTTGATACTGTCCAACCTTTTAATTATTTAATCACAAATCTGGTGAGTATGATATGGTACCTTGTTTTATTCAGTATTTCCTCATTTCTGGTATGTTGAGCATGTTTTTATGTTTATTGGT
This sequence comes from Cacajao melanocephalus, assembly GCA_963573385.1. NCBI lineage: Eukaryota > Metazoa > Chordata > Mammalia > Primates > Pitheciidae > Cacajao > Cacajao melanocephalus. Next base: position 7,441 of record CAUYLG010002433.1, read on the forward strand.
CTTTTGGGTTTAATCTTTTAACTGCTTGATTGCATCTTATTACTTTGTGGAAGTTCATATTCTGGATCCTATTTCTTTGGGGTCCAGAATATGAACTTCCACAAAGTAGTAAGTTCATATTCTGGATCCTGTTTCTTTGCTGCAAATAGCTTCTCCCAGTCTGACTTGTCTAAGGTTTTTTAATGGGGCTTTTTGATACCTCAAAGTTTAAATTGCTTTTTTACACTTAGGTCCTTGATCTACCTCAGCGATGCCCAAGCAGTGGGTGATGTTTTGGGACCTTTAGCAATGTCCAGAGACATTTTTGGTTGTCCCATCTTGGGGGTGGGGTGCTCCTGGCATCGAGTAAGTAGAGGCCAGAGATGCTGCTAAATACCCTACAGCATACAGGGCAGCCTCCCACAACTAAGAATTATCTGGTCCAAAATGTTAAAGTGCGCAGGTTGGAGACCCTGCCCTAGGGATTCTGATTCAGGAATGAGGCCAGGTTCTAGAATCTGAATTTTTCACAAGTAACCTTGGGTGGCATTTATGATCAGGAATGTTTGGGAATCACAAAAATATGGAGAAGAAATACCTTAGTATGGCAAGGAGAGGTCAGTGAAGCTTCCCTGGAGGTGGTGGGAGAGGGAAAAGAAGAGGTCAGACATTCAGGGAGAGAGGAAGCACGTGGTACGCTAATGGGGCAGGGAGGAGGGGAGCTTAGTGGCTCAATCCCCCTGACGCCCAGAGCAGCCATCTCCCTTGGTCCCCTGAGAGTAACACTGACTCCATCCTGGGGGCTGGAACTTGCTGCCTCTGGATGCTGCTGCTCTGCTTCCAGCAATAATGATGAGACATGAGATTGTCAAAGACCCATAGCTGCTTTTAAGGGCTGTTGGTCGACCCAGCATTGTGCTGTGTGCCTTCAGTACATTCTCTCATCATATTTTTATGTCAACCCTGTGAGATCGTTTGTAGAAGAGAAAACTGTTAGAGGTTAAATGAAGCACCAGTGTCATCCAGAAAGAAGGTATGAGAGCTGGGTTTCCAACACCTAACTGCTGTGCTGTGCTGTACTGAGGACGTCCTGGAGCTCAAGTCCAGCACCGCCCAGTGTGGTCCTGGTCAGTTCTGCTCTCCAGCCCTGCCTAATGGGTCGTGGAATCCCAGGCTGCCCTGACTTGGACAGCCTTCTTAAATACCCTCGAGCCCCATGGCAGCAGGCGGGAGACCCCCCACATGCGAAGAGCTGCGTGACTTCCATTTGCCTTTCTACGTGCTAGGCATTTGAGCTGACTTTCAAAGGGGTCACTTCCTGCTTTGAAAGCAACCACAGTATCTTAGAGTCAAAACGCTAATTGAAACCTCCTGGAGAGTGTGCCTGGCTCCTTTGCCCTTATTTGTCCAAAGTATGATTCCTTCGCCACAAGCATTTCCTGACGGCATTCTTGAGCCGGAGCTCAGTGTCACGGTCCGCCTGTTCATTTATGGGAACTCTGGGCTGTCACTTGGATAATTGATTTCAGGGCCCTGGGCCTTCCCAAGCAGCTGAGTTCTGCAGGCATCAAAGGCAGAACGTGGAAGTTTCCTTCCCTGTGCAGCTGAGTTGAATTCTATTTATCTTATTTATCTTTTTCAGTTCTGGCGGAAGGAGTTTTCCTGTGAGTTCCTTCCTTTTTCTTTGTAGTCTGGTCCTGCCGCCTCTGCTTGTGAATGGCACTGAACCTCTCTGAGCCTCTGTTTTTATCTTGGAAAATGCAAGGAATGAGCCCCCCTCAAAAAAGAACTGGTGGAAAGATGATACAGTCTTTCCATGCCTTGTCTGCCTTCTGAGAAAAATGTACTTGGTGCCAGTAGGACAGAGGCCTCAGGCCCACAGGGCCAGCTCAGCTGCAGATGTGTTTTGTTTGCCTTGTGGTGGGTTGATGACAGTTCTGTTTTGTTTTAATTAGTTTGCCATCCTTTAAAAATCAGGGGATTCACAGAAAAATCTGGATTTCTGGTATTGCATGGAACATCAGAGCTCACAGCTCTTGGGCCCACATTCCTGCCTGGACTCTCTCGGCTGGAGTGGGCAGAGCCTGCCCCTCTTGAGGGCAGGGCAAATGCTGTCCTGTCAGCCCTGGCCTCAGCCCTACCCAGTTGTACTCCTTTATGCTGCTTGCAGGCCCCATAGGCTTCTGGGTTGTATAAGATATTAATCCATATTTTGTTGTCTCAGATGTAGAAAGGAGTGGGGTGGGATCATATCTGGAGGTCACTGTCAGGGTGATGTGATTTACCAGGCCTGGGAAGGCCTCTTTCTTCCCTGAAAACAGAACTTGACTCAGGGCTACACATTTGTACTGCATTTGCCCCCATTGGGATATTCTTCCCACCTGCTCAGGAAATCATAACGGTGTGGAAGTAGGAAGTGGAAGGTGCTGGAGGGCAGAGACTATTCCTTCAACAAAAGGCCCAGGAACTTTAGGCTGAGCAGTTTCATCAGGGAACATGGAAACGGCCTTGTTACCAAACTTTCCTGGCAATTGATGCAAAGAATACCAAACAGTGCCCTAAAACCATGAGAGGGTACTTGGCAGGGACTGCATTTGCCAGGTAAGGGGTAGGGGAAAGTGGGCAGACTTAGGACACTGGAGTGTGAAAAAGATGCATTTGCTGCTCTCGACTTTTGCTGGCCTCTGCTGCGGATCCAAGGCCCAGGATGAGTAGGACTTGGAGCAGGGCACAGTGTTGTTAGGAGTGGAAATGTTGGCCCTTCTCCCAAAGTCGGGAGAAAAGTGGGGGCGTAAAGCAACTGATTCCTGTTGAAGCCTCCCCGTGGCCCTGCACGTTGGCATTTTCCACCTATAATGTGGGGCAGGAGCCTTGGTGACACCCCTTGCCTGAGGTCGCCCTGCTTGTCAGGAAGGCCTCGACTTCACCCTCTCATCTGTCTGGCGTCTTTTTAGAGCTTCACATTTGCTGTTGGGAGATGCTTGGTCTTTGCTCCATTTCCTGCCTTCCTTTCTGGTACCTCCTCCCAGGCTCCAGTCCTGTGTTCTCCTCCAAATACCACTCCCAGAGACCCTGCATTTCAGTCTAGGAGTTTGAAAACTCTCAGGATCTCTAGTGGAGAAATGTCGGCTCAGTGACAAGATTTGAAAGGACATTGAGCAGCAGAGTGGGGAGTCTTCCTGGCCTCAGCCCCGAGAGTGTTTCATGGTGCCTGGATTTGGTCAGCAGTTGGGACCCTTTTCCCTATCTAATAAAAGCCGGTTCTCTCCCTGTGTTGACCGAGCTGCTTGAGGGTGGGGTCTGTTTTGGTCATTCACTAGCCACTAAGTGCTTGCTGCAGGAAGTTGTGGGATGGGACTTCCTGCGTTGGTGCTGGTTAGTGTCTGGGGCTCAGCCTTGGGAGACAGAGGTCACAGTCTGCGAGGGTGAGACTGGGCTTCCTTAGAAATGTCTCTGTTATGTGACATCTGAAGGAAGCCTTGTAGAAAGAGGAAGTAGATTTTTTTACCCAAAAGGCTTTCTCCTATCCTTGGGACGTGGTCATTTGGACCTGTTTTACCCAGGTGTGGTACACGAGGCCTGTCTTGGATGTCCTTGTCTAAGGGGTATTTGAGGGTACTTCAGAAGTGTACTAATGGGCCTCAGGAGTCGAGATGTCCAACAGAGCCTATGACCAAGGTCACCTGGGGTTGTGATTGTGTCCAGCCAGCAAGGCCTGGAGGCTGTGGGGGTGCCCAGTCAGCCCTTAGTGGGCAGGTAGGCAGGTGAGGCTGCCATTCTCCAGGCAGTCCCGCTCTCCACTGGGGGTTAGAGGGAGCCAAGAGACACCCCAGCTCTGCTCAGTGCCTCCTATGAGAGGAGGGCCCATGTAACCAGCCCCTGCCACCTCCTCCCCCTGCAGGTTGGATCCTCATTGACCGCTGTGGGAAGCACTTTGGTACGATACTCAACTACCTTCGAGACGGGGCGGTGCCTTTACCCGAGAGCCGCCGGGAGATCGAGGAGCTGCTAGCAGAAGCCAAGTACTACCTGGTCCAAGGCCTGGTGGAAGAGTGCCAGGCAGCCCTACAAGTAGGCATCACCCTTTCTGCCCATATGGGTGGAGAGGCACCAAGCCTACCTGCCTTTCTCATTTTTCCTCTCTACAAAATGGGGACGGTTTCTATCTGAGATGTTGTGAGTTAATGAGTTTGCCCTGGAGTGTCTCCCCTTCAGTCAGAGTGACCCGAGAGGCCTCCCTGGAACACGCGGGCCTCCTAACTACTCTCTCACCCCTTGAAGTCCCCATGGTGTTGCATCTTCTCATGTGTACATCTCAACCATTCAGCAGCAAACCCCGGGAGTAAAACTTGGTCAGTGCTCGGGACCAATCTTAGTGCTTACTGTAGTCCCACAAGTCATTGTTGGGAGCTCAGCATAATCTCTACAGACAGACACCCCTCACTCCTTAGCTGGACAGAGCAGGACCATGGAAGTCAGGTCTGGTGACAGTAAAATCCCACAAAACCAAAATGCTTCTAGACATAGCCAACACCCTTTTATTTCAAACAAAGTTACAACCTGGCAGAGCATCAGAGGTGTGGTAGGAATCTGGTCTGTGTGCATGAGGCCCTTGTTGTGTCTGGCCCTGCACCGGACCAGTCCTCACAATGCTGCAACCAACTCTGCTCTGAGAGTCTGAACTCACTGTAGCTCGAACTGAATGTTGCAGCATTTACTTTTTTATCGGTATTACATTGTTAAAAGTGATGCACATGCATCCTTTAAGAAGTCAAATAGTGCTGCAAGGTTAACATCAAAAACACCACTATATCCCTCCTGCTCCTTCAGGCCTGCAGTAACCTCTATGAATTCATTCAGCAGTTTTTTCTGTTCACATTTATGTTTCTGCATAATTAACCTGTGCTGCTTTTTATTGAATTCTCAGATTTTGAGATTAGCTACTGGCATGACTATAGGAAACTAGAGTTTAGCTCACGCACTGCCCCCACCTCCACCCCTACCAAGCTTAGGCATACTTATTCCTTCTCCCATCCCCCCAGCACAGTTCCTCACAGTTTTGGTTAAATTCAGAGTTTACATCGTGATGTGTAACTATGGCTGACAGTTAAGCCACAGAGTGTACAGTGATTATTTTCTTTCTTCTTTTGTTTGCTTGGTTTTCTAAGTGTATGTTCCGACTTCAGCCCCATGTTCTCAGCAGTCGCGTACTGGTGTGTGCAGACACAACAGGGGTGCTGTTTTTCATCCTTGTCTTGGAGACATCCCCCTGGGTTCCCTCTCTGTTAGTCTGAGGTTAGACCTCCAGGACTGACCTCCTAATTCTTTCCTCTTAGTATCTCTGGCTTCATCCTCTTTTTCTGCTTTCTTGGAAATTTTATTTTTCACCTTTATCTTTTCAACCCTTTTAGCAAAATTTTCATTTCTGCTCTCTTCTTTCTACCTTTCAAGAGCCTTTTCTTGCTCTCCGAATGCTCTGCTTTCCACAGTGTGCTGATCTTGTTTTGTAGGAGGCCATATCTGCCCTCATCTGTCTAATGATACTGTTTTCTTTCTTCTGCCTTCGTAATCTGACTCCTCCTCTTTTCCTCTCTTTGTTTTTGTTTTGCTCTCATGTCTAAGAGGCTTTTCACATGTAGTCTGATGATGCTTGGCTGTCTGTTGAAAGAATAAGACTGAAAGCTGTGCCTGCAGGGGTGGTCCTTGTTGTCCACTGGGCTGCATTGTGGGTGGTAAGGCAGACTTTTTCAGCAGGACCCCCGACTATCAGAATCTGCAAGCCGTTTTGGGGGACAGATGGTCTCCCTGAAGAGAATTCCTCTACTCTCCTCTTGCCTGATGGGTCTCGACCTGGCTGGCTGCCTTTAGGGGTTTAGAAGGGGAAGGAGCTGGGGCTACTCATCATTTAGCATGAAGATGTTCACTTATCCTCCCTACCCCACCCCCAGAATCGCAGCTCAGCCCTCCAGCCTTCTCCTGTACTGTGCGAACCACTGCAGAAAGGCGGACTTTTCTTCTGCCTGGGTGGGGATGGAGATGGATTGGGGGATCTTCCCAGTGCTTCCGCCCACTGGCGAGCAAACCCCTGCTCTTGCCCTGTGCTCACCAGCCTTCTGAGCTGTTCCCTGGAAGATCAGGCTGCTTTTCCATCTGCTGACCTGGGTTTCAGCTTTCCTCCCTCCTTGATTAACACTCACCTTTGATCTTTCTACCATCAAATTTTTGATCCATCCATCCTCTCTTCCCTCCCTCTCCTCCCTCTCCTCCCTGTCTCCCTCCCTCCCTCCCTCCCTCTCTCTCTCTCTCTCTCTCTCTCTCTCTCTCTTTCTCTCTTTCTTTCTTCTGCTGACCTTACTTGTTTTTTCCCCTTATGGGTTTATACTTTTTTTTATTCCTCTGCAATCATCATAGTGGGGTTGTGGGGGGTTTTGATTAAATCACGTTTCAGCTGCCATGTTGAGGGTTTATTTTTGAGTGGCTTCTTGGGCTGTGGAAAATGTGTCATCATTGTTAGTACTGACTCAGCATCCTGGCCTATAATGGTCATAACCAAAGAGCAGGCTTACTGGGAAATTCAACTCCCTGTCTTCCCTGATCTAGTTCATTGATGATGAGAATCGTCCTCACTTCCCAGCCGTGACCACCCTATCTCCCCTCTCCAGAGCCTGTCTGTCCAGCAGGTCAGCTTTAAAAATGCAGTGCTAGGCAGGCCTCCTAGGCTGAAAGCATGTTTTGTTCCAGCAGAACAAAGATACTTATGAGCCTTTCTGCAAGGTTCCTGTGATCACCTCATCCAAGGAAGAACAAAAACTTATAGCGACTTCAAATAAGGTATGTTGGAGGCACCCTTGTGGAATTTCTTTTGCTACCAGAAATAGTGGAGGTTCTTCTGAAATCAGTTTTGAAATAAAAACATGTGTAATTACCTGAGTGAGGCCTGAGAAGGGGTTCAGTATGGGAAGCTACAGCTCATCTTGCGTCCCCCTGCTATTGGGTCATGCGGTCCCCCTCATAGACAAGCTATGCCTGTCTGCCTCTTCTGCTGCAGGGCAGGGCCCCAGCCCTATGGGAAGCCAGTACATTGCACCTGCCTGCCAAGTAACTCTCTTCTTCTTTTTTTTAAAACAACCCACAGCCAGCCGTGAAGTTGCTCTACAACAGAAGTAACAACAAATACTCGTATACCAGGTAAGGCGTCAGTCAGGAGAGACAGCTCCATTTGCTAGGAAAACCTCCGCCCACACCAGCCAGGCCCAGCTCCTCTTGAAACCTTCAGATGAGGATGACCCCTCTTTACTTCTCTGCCTGGATAGATAGGTAGACAGATGGATAGGGGGGTATAATACTCTGAGCTGTAATTCACACATACTATAAAAGTCATCTTTTTAGAGTATACAGTTCAGTGGTTTTTAGTATATTCACAACGGAGTCTATCACCACTATCTAATTTTAGAACTTTTTCACTGCCTGAAAAGAAACCCTCTATTCATTAGCAATCACTCCCCATTTTCCCCCAGCCATTGCCTCCCCAACCCCACAGCCCCAGGTAACCACTAATCTGTTTCCTGTCTTGATGAATTTTCTGTTCCAAACATTTTTATATGAATGGAACTGCATAATATGTGGCCTTTTGTGACCAGATTCCTTCACTCAGCATAAAGAGGTTACTCAAGAGGTTTTCAAGGTTTATCCATGTTGTAGCATGAATCAGTACTTCATTTCTTTTTATGGCAGAATAATATTTCATAGTGTGGACCGCATTTCTTTACCTATTCATCAGTTGATGGACATTTGGGTTGTTTGCACTTTTAGGCTACTGCGTGTGATACTGCTGTGAATGTTCATGCAAAGTCTTTGTGTGGACATGTGTTTTCATTTCTCTAGGAGCAGAACTGTTTAATCATTCAAGGACCTGCCAAACTTTTCTAAAGTGACTATACCATTTTACATTCCCACCAGCAATATGTGCAGGTTTCTAGAATGCCTTTTGGGCCTTGAAAACATGTGGCTCTAACTCGGCAACTAGAGGGATGCAGGGAGGAGTTAATGAAGTTGCTCGAGATCTTTTAAAAGACCTGGGATATAGTCTCCCTTGGGCAGTGCCATTCTGCTCCTGGTGGGGCTCGGTGAGGTGCTCTCCTCCACCTGGCGCCTGTGCCCAGTGGCCCGGCAGTATCTCTGGCCGTTGCAGAGCTGTCATTCAAGCACGATGGTTAGGAGCACAGGGCTGTCTTTTGAGGGGCCTCTCTCTGCCATTGATTAGGTTTGGCCTCGAGCAATTACCTAATTTCTCTGATCCTCACTTTCCTTCTTGAGCAGTGGAGATTGGAGTGCCTTTGTCATGGGATGATTATTGTGAGGTTGAAATGAGATAGTGGAGAAAATGGGCTCAGTAGGGCCCTGTGTGTAGAAGGGCCCAGCAAATGGTAGCAGTTTTCACCAGCTTATGGTCACCGTATCAAATGTTCTTTTGCAGCAATTCTGACGACAACATGTTGAAAAACATTGAACTGTTTGATAAGCTGTCTCTGCGCTTTAACGGAAGGGTCCTATTCATAAAGGATGTTATTGGGGATGAAATCTGCTGCTGGTCCTTTTACGGCCAGGGCCGCAAGATTGCTGAAGTCTGTTGTACCTCCATCGTCTACGCCACTGAGAAGAAACAGACCAAGGTAAGAGCCTTGAGAGGACAGTTTGGAGTGGCTGTTCTGAAACATGTACCTATAGAACTCCCTTTCACTTGAGCACAGTACAGAGGGAAACACTTTTAAAATGCTTTGCTTGCCTTGTGGCTGCTCATCATTAAAATACTTATCTTTTAGGGCCTGCAAAGCGCCACATGTAGGGTCCATCTGGGATTCCTTAGCTCCCTGCCTTGTCTTCCTTCCAAGCACGCTTGACTCCCTGACTGGGCTGGACTCTGTGCATCTGTGTTTATATCATCCTCTCCAAACCGATAGTCTTGACCTGTCCTTTGACTTCTCCCACCGTGCCATTCTGCAAAGCTGGATCACTCTGCAAAGTGCTGCTAGAGGTCTGGCCCACTCTTAATGAATTTGCCTATCCTTCTGGGGCTCTGCAATTGGGTTTTCTGCCTTTTTTAACTTTTAATCACACCACACATGCTGTCATTTCTTTAACCTATCTAAGGGAAATCTGGCTATCCAGTGACATGCCGCAGGTCTGCTGTGGGCTGATGGCCATGCCTCTTGTCACTCTCACACAGGAGGCTCAGGAGCCTATAGGTCACCTACCCAGGTTATTATTGTCCCTGCAGCTTTTGTGGGCACACAGTTCTGCATGACTCTGTAGCTGACCTTGAGCAAAAAGTAAATGAGAAAAAAATCACAAAGTAGAAACCAGATTTTTTTTTTCATTATTATTGAAAATGTAAGCCATACACAGAATGCCAGTGCGGTGATCTCCCCTGTACCATCATGCCACTTCGAGGGCCGTCAGCTCGGTCACTCTCACTCAGTCTCTACTGCTCTTCCCTGCGCTCCACACAGGACGAATTTGACAAGAGATGTTATTCATAAGCATTCAGAATCTTTCCTAAAAGAATATATATTGTTTTTAAGGTAGCCAAGAAGGGAAAAACACTGAAGTTCTTTTTTGCTTTCAAAGACCCCAGGGGGCAGGGGTCGAACCAGAATCGTCTGCCTCTCTCTCCACATTGGCAAGACATCACGCCCCTTTTCTCCTGTGAACTTTTTTTAGGGCTGTGAATTCTTCCTGTAATTAAACCCCCGTTCTGTTGTCATGGTTTGATTTTTTAAATATACCTGGGCTGCTTCTGCCCTTGGGTATTAAAAGGATAGTCATCATATTGATTAAGCTTTAAAAGATTAAGACTTCTCATTTTTAGAGCTTTAATAAGGAACAAGGGGATTTAGAGACCACGTGGTCTGATCCCAACTGTTTCTAGATTAGCAGAGAGGTTCAGGAGTGGCCTGTTCTTGTGTTTGCAAAGCTAGTTAGTGGCAGAGCCTGGATGAGAAGCCAAGGGCCTCTTTCTTTTCTCTTTCGTTTTGAGAGTGTTGCTCTGCCATCCTGGCTTGAGTACAGTGGCATGATCATGGCTCACTGCAGCCTTGAACTCCTGGGCTCAAGTGATCCTCCTGCCCCAGCCTCCTGAGTCGCTGGGCCCACAGGTGCATGCTACCATGCCTGGCTCATTTTTTTAGAGACTAGGTGTCACTACGTTGCCCAGGCTGGTCTCGATGACCTCCTGGCTTCAAGTAATCCTCCCATCTTGGCCTCCCAAAGTGTTGGGATTACAAGCATGAGGCACTGCGCCCAGCCCATATCACTCCACTTCTTCCTCTCTCATCTTCCTCTGTTGCTGAGCCCTTCTAGTAAGTTGGGTGTTTGTTTTGTGGTGTTGGTGATTGTCAGTTCTCAGGTGCTCATTTGGTTTTTCTCTCTCCTTGCCGAGACTCCCCGTTTCCATTTGCTCTAAGAGCTTTGGCTCTTACTTACTGGAGCATTTTAATAAGAGCTGCTGTCAAGTCTTTGTCAGGCAATTCTAAAACCATGTGTCACCTTGGCACTGTCATCTGTCAGTTATTTTCCACAGGAGTTGAGAATTTCCTGGTGCTTGTGTATTGAGAAATTTTGATTGTATCCTAAACATTTTGAACCTTGTTATAGGGCTCCAGGCCTTGTTTAAACCCTTGGGAGAACATTGATGCTTTTGTTTTAGCCAGCCATTGACCCAGCTGGGCTCAGGCTGCAAGCTCTAACCAGCCTTCTGTAGTTTGTAGTTGCGGTGACAGTTTGGGCTTCAGAGCCTTCAAATCTGCCCCACCTGTGTGCCACGCTGTGGCCCATCTTTATCTGTTGCAGGTTCGGTTCTTTTGGTCTGCGTATGTGGTTTAGGGGCAGATCTCACGGCTGGATGTGGGTCTAGGAGTTCATATACAACTTCACAGGCTGCTTTCTGAAGCTCCCCTTCCTTTGTAATCTCCACAGTTCTCTAATCTTCCCTGGAGTCCCCTTTTCTGATTGGCCAGCCAGAAAGCTTGGGGGTTATCCCTGCTTTGCCATCTACTTTCTGTGACCGTGCCTATATTTTGGGCCCAGCAGCATGAGATAGAGAGAAAAAGCAGCCAGATTCACCCAATCCTGTTGTGACCACAGCTCTTCTCATCAGTAAAGAAGGTTCCCTCTCTGAGTATTGACTCCTGCAGTTTCTGGTTGTTGCCACAGCCACTGCTGCCACGGGAATGCTCAGGGCCGGTGCAAGCAAATAAAGAAAAGAGCTGAGCATGGTGGCTCACACCTGTCATCCCAGCACTTTGGGAGGTCAGAGCGGAAGGATTGCTTGAGTCCAGGAGTTCAAGACCAGCCTGGGCAACATAGCAACACCCGTCTTGACAAAAAAAATTAACAAAAAAAATAGCTGAGCATGTTGGCATGCGCCTGTAGTCTCAACTACTTGGGAGGCTGAGGAGGGAGAATCATTTAAGCCCAGTAGTTCAAGACCAGCCTGGGCAACATAGCAAAACACCCGTCTCTACAAAAAAGTTTCTAGTCCCAACTACTTGGGGAGACTGAGATGGGAAAACCATTTGAGCCTAGGAGTTTAAGGCTGCAGTGAGCTATGATTGCACCACTGCACTCTAGCCTGGGTGACAGCAACACTGTCTCTCAAAACAAAGAGAAAAGGAAGAGGCTGTTGTCCTCCCATCCTGGCTTTGCCACTAACCAGCTTCACAAACACAATAGGTCACTCCTGAACCTATCTGCTAATCTAGAAACATTTGGGATCAGACCACATGGTCTCTAAATCCCCTTGTTCCTTATAAAGCTCTAAAAATGAGAAGTCATAAAATTTTAAAGCTTAATTAGCCAGATCTCATATCTTAAAAAAAATAAAAGGATTTCCTTGAAGCGTCTCTGCCCGTTAGACCCTGTTGGCCTCACTGGCCACTGGAGACCTTCTGGAACTCTTCTGTCCTGGGGCCATAGCAGGGCTTCAGGCTGCATCAGTGCTGGTGGCAGCAAGCAGCGAACTCACTGTAGGGCATGACGCCATATTCTGACGTTTCCCCACATCCCCCTGCCATGGTTGACTTCTGAGTCTGCAGTTAGCTGCTGTGTGCATCCCGGCTTTGCAGTGTCAGTGAGGAAAACAGGGTAGAGTGTGCCTGTTCCATTTTTCCCAGAACTGGAACCTCTGAATCCCACCCTTAAAGTGGAGTCGTGTCTGTGATCACATGTGTGGGACCTGCTTATGTGGCCCTCCTCCTGTTCATCACACCTTAACTCTGAGGGGCAATGAGCAAACACAGTGGTTTGCCAAGCAGGAGGGCTTATTTCCATTTCCTGGGGTCCCCAGCCGGACCCTGTACAAAAAACTGCTTTACAGACTGCTTTCAGGTGTGGAAGGACTTTTGTGCAAGGTTGCCGCTCTGTTAGTTAGGAGAAGCATATTAGCACTGACCTAAATGTCCATCCAAGTGAATTGGTTAATTACATTATTGTATTTATAATTTCTTGATGTAGAATGATCTCTAGGTTAAGTTAGAAACAAGAGGAATACACGTTCAAGTCTGTGTGTGGGGCTACCTTGTGTGTTTTTTGAAGTGTATAACTATATATGTACGTATATTCACAGCACAGAATCTCTTGGAGAGGGTAAAATGATAAGAAATTGTACCTTTAAGAAGGAAAACTGGGGGGAAGGATACCTGTTTCTCTGCATCCTCTTGATTTTTTGTGCATTTAGCGCCACGTATAAGTTGCCATTGTAAATATCAGTTTATTTAAAAATAATACTGGTGGCCTTCAGCAGAATCCCAGGGGCCTGATTGAGCCTGGTGGCGCTGCTTAAAGTGCAGGTGTTGGCAGAGGGATTGGGCCATAACTTACCTGCCCTGTATTTTGTGGGAACACAGGTGGAGTTCCCTGAAGCCCGGATTTACGAGGAAACCCTGAACATTTTGCTGTATGAGGCCCAGGACGGCCGGGGACCTGATAATGCGCTCCTGGAGGCCACAGGCGGGGCAGCGGGGCGCTCCCACCACCTGGACGAGGATGAGGAGCGGGAGCGGGAGCGGATTGAGCGCGTGCGGCGGATCCACATCAAGCGCCCTGACGACCGGGCCCACCTCCACCAGTGAGCAGGCAAGCGACCAGCCACCCTCCTCCCACTGCCCCCACTCCCTGCCGCGCTACACCCAGATCCTGTGCAGGCTGCCAGGCCCCTTCCACTTTCCCTGGAGCCTGGAGATACTTTTGTAATAAGCCAGATGATTATTTTGGTATTTCTTGACAAGGCAAATTGATGGTCTTGACGCAGGCGTGTGCCCCCTGTTGTTGACAAGCCGTGTCTAAGATCTCTGCTTTTCATGAGAATCTGAGACTCTTTGGAGCCAGGCTTTCTCGGTTCTCAGAGGAAAAGTAAGAATGTGTGTGAAGTATATGTGAGAACTTCTGTTTGCAGTATTTATTTTTGTGGGTGTTGACTTCCTATATGAGCTTTTTGGGTGACACTCCCTTAAGGGTTCAGTTTGACAATTCCAAGAGTTGTTCTGCAGTTGGAGGCCACCAGAGGTATCTGAGCTCCCTGGTTCCTAATTCATAATCTTCCAGCCCCAGCTGGTCTGCTCCTGGTTCCTGTGTGTTTGGCCCAAGCACAATCCCCACTGCTTTGCTAGAAGTGCTTTCTGCCATGTGGCTTTGGGCCTACAGCATGTTGATAATTGCAGCTTGTGGCAGTGGAAAGTGGCTGAATGAGCCTCTCAATCATGACTAGTGCAGCTGCGGGTGCAAGGCTTTGTTTAGGGAGCAAGCCTTTTGCCACCTGGGGCTGGTCCTTGGCCTGGTGCTTACTGGGACCCCACGTGTCTGGTAGGAGCAGAGCTTTCCATGGCAGGAAGTGTCCAGCTCTGCTTCTGATTCTTTCCCCAGCCCTAGCCCCTTCCAGTTGTTTTCCTGGTTGGCCCCACTCCATTCCAGGAAGGCCATCTGACCCTGTGACAGGCATGGGTCACAAACTACCCCTACCAGGGATCCCATTCCTCTTCAGCCTTCTTCCCCGTGAAGCTGGGCTACCTTTCTAAGTCAGTTTGCTTAGAAATTCAGTGTGGCCCAGAACCTCTGTCCTCCCAGCCTGGCATCCAGGCAGGGACACCCTCACACCACCAGCCCCAGGGAGCTTCCCTGCTGTAAACACAGACCCCCTTGTCTTTGCCTCTGATTTTTATATAGTGTAGAGTGGCCAGCAGTGAACAGGTTGAGGATGTCGGGGTAGATAGATACCTTTGGGTCTGGTTCGTGTCTGTGTTCATGTTTGTTTAAGGGATGTGTGCGACTGTGGGTGGGGATGTGTGCTTGTGGGGCACAGGTGGCCCCTGCTGGAGCCCAGCTGGGCACAGCACCCTTATAGGATGGGTATTCTCAGTGACCTACCTCCCAGGCTCCTCTGCGCCTGCAAAGGAACAGGAGTGAGTCGTGACTGACGGGTGGTTGAGACTAGACTAGGTAGTAGTTACCAGGAGATGTGACTGTGTGTCAGCTGATGGATGGGTTGGTCAAGGGACTCGTTACCGTTTTATACCAAAGGTATTAACATGGGCAGCCTTTGACACATATATTCCAAAAAGCGAGTTTATATTTTCAAACGGTTTTTACAGCTTAGACTTTGTACGTACTGCTCTGCCTGTGACAGTTGTATGCCTTCATTTTGTATCCAGCAGCAAATCCTACAATAAAACTTTAAAACAATCATGACTGAATGTCAAAATCATGTACTGGGCAGACACTTTTTAAACTGTCATGTGAGAAACTTTTATATTAGGCCATTTGGATTTTATTAAGTGCTAAGGAAAGAGGCTTACAAAATTATGTTTCGTAAATATTTTATACTGTTTAAATTTTAAACACCAACCCTGCCGTTTGGGTTGAGCTTTTTTAGAAAGTTGAAGTGAACGTCAGCCCGTAAAATGGAAAAGCCATTGTACAAATAGGTTTTTTTTTTTTTTTTTTTTTTTTTTTTTGAGACGAAGTCTCACTCTGTTACCCAGGCTGGAGTGCAGGGGCACAATCTCTATTTACTGCAACCTCTGCCTCCCAGGTTCAAGAGATTCTCCTGCCTCAGCCTCCCCAGTAGCTGGGATTACAGGCACCCACCACCACACCCAGCTAATTTTTGTATTTTCAGTAGAGATGGGGTTTCGGTTTCACCACATTGGCGAGGCTGGTCTCAAACTCCTGACCTTGTGATCTGCCAGCCGTGGCCTCCCAAAGTGCTGGGATAACAGGCATGAGCCACCACACCCGGCCATATAAATCGTTTTTTAAATGTCTGTGTGAAGAATGAGTTTGTAGAACAATCTGATTTGCTGTGGTTCCTACGCTGAATGAGCTAGTGTTTCTGGCAGCTCTCTACCCTCACTTTTCCTCCAACTTTGCACCTGTAGTTTTGAGTCTGTCTCTCTGGAATGTGAACAGGTTTATAAAACATTCCATGGTGAAGATTCTGTCGGCTGCATCATAGCCATTAGTAGACAGATAGCATTGGCTGGTCCAAGCTCTGTTATTGAATATGCAAGGAACTGATTTCTCTCATGTTAGCTCTAAGGGCAAAACCCAGTATAATGTAAGCACTATCCAAGGAAAACATTGGCCCAAGGTTTGGTAAAGAGTCAGGGTTCATTGCATTGTAATAACTACAATTTTTTACAAATTGGAACAGCTTTGATGTGTTGTCATCAAGGGTTTTGTTTTGTTTGTTTTAAATAAGTAAGTCCTCTGATTGTGGTGACTGGGGCCCATGCCCGAGACAATTCCTGGCATATTCTGTCGCCCTCCTGCGGGGGGTACCACTGTGTGGGGACCCCATTTCCCAGTTAGTTTCAGTGTGTCTCCGTACCTTACAACATCGATTCAGGACCTGAGTGTGAACAACACTCAGCCCTCTCGCTGGAGCGTGTGCTGTCTCTAGGGCTCTACCCAAAGTCACTGTAACACAGTTAAGTGTGTCATTAACCTTTCTGTCTTTTTGTGCTATAAAAAATGCTCCAACTTAGATGTAGCCGCTGTATACTGTGCAAACATTTGTGGACATGTAAAATAAAAGTCATATAATGCTTCTGTTTCTGGGTTTTTTCAGACATGCCTGGCACAGTTTATAGCAAAGGCAGGTCCCTACATTCTACCTCACCCCCTTAAAGCCGCTCAGGGTGGAAGGGAAAGACGAGTCATGTTTCTGTAGTGTTTGAATTCAAACACTAAAAGGAAGTCTTGGGTCAAAGGCTGCCTGGCTTGTAAAAAGAATGAGTCAGCTGCTGTTACCACCGATTTACTATTATGGGGCAGAGGGTTTCAGTTCACCAAACCCAATCCCTTGACACATCTGAGTTCCATTTCTTTAAAGCAGAATTCAAATTTTGCAGCTTTAGGAAATTTTCTTTACTTAGTCTCAGACCATACACTGTAAGTCACTGATAGCTGAGACTTGAAGCAAAGCCATTAGGCTAATGGATGTAAACAAGAGTTAAGTTCCTGTAGCATGATGCTGGGCACAGAAACATCACCCAAATTCTGAATAAAGACCAAAGCACTGCTCATATTAAACAAACATTGAAATCAATGGGCTACACATATATTTAATTAAAAATAAGATCATTACCTGATTTTTGGTGAATCAGTTAAGCGATGGTGGTCACAGTGGTGGCCGCATACATCAGTGAATAAACGCTTGCAAATGGAAAATTACAAAGAGCCCCTCCCCAGTCACAAGCGTGGCTGGTTTGCTACACGCTTTTGCACTGCAGCATTTATTGTCCTCTGTGTGGTCATATACTTTATTGTAAAATAAAAGTGTATATAATTTGTATTAATTCCTTCTCCAACCTGCATGTTCAGGGTTGCAGATGGCCAGAGCCCAATCCCCGCAGCTCAGGGCACAAGGTGGGACCCACCTTGGACAGGATGCCCTCCCCTTACTGGGCTCACTCACACACCTACACGCACTCAGACAGGGACCACATAGACACGCCAGTTCACCTGACACACCTTGGGGATGTGGGAGGAAACCAGAGCACCCAGAAGAAACCCAGAGACATGGGGAGAATGTACAGACTCCACCCAGACAGACAGTGGCCCTGGTCAGGAATCAGATGTTTTCCTTACCAACGTGTAAAGAAATAATGATGTTATTTGAGAACTTGCTGTACACAGTATTTCATCACGTCTCGGGGCAGCTTGACAGAGGTAGAGAATCTTGCCCACCCTCTAAACGGCTTGTTGGCGTGCCCATCGAATATAGGTCCTGTCGAGGGTGTTTAGAATCACGCCTTCAGGTGACCTGGGGTCTGCTCCCAGAAGACATTTTAATATGGTGCCGCAGGGCAGTAAGAAGCAGGGTTGGACTTTGGCCGAATGCGCCCCTCAGTTTCCTCAGATGGGACCCGTCAGTGCTGCAGGCCTCATTCCTTGAAGAGGCGGCTGACTAGAGCCAGTCCCCACTTCTGTGATTTCCTCAGCTGGAGCAAGAATGGCGATGGTAGAGGTCAGGCGTCATCCTCTATCAGGACTTCCTCCGGGCCGACACCTGGGAGAGAGGCACACTTCGGTCTCAAGCCCTCCCAGCTCCCTTTGCTCAAAAGGAAACAGTTACCACCTCAACTGTCACCATTAGCAAGGTGGGTGTGAAGGGCCTGTGAGAAACCAGCCCCACCTCCCATGAGACAAGCCAGACTTAGAAACTGGCACACAGAGGCCTGTCAGCCTCTTCAGCCAGAATCAGTCAGGGAGGAAGATAGACTCTGTGTGACTCCAGAGAAGAGATACACAGTCTCCAGGATGTCACTTTTGAGACAGCGTGTAAACTAAAAAGCCGCCTTGTAGTCTACATCCAAAATGATCCTTATTTTAACTTGTCCCCAAAGGAGTTAAATGTGTTCAGGGGCAATTATTTTCTGCTTACAAAATGATTTTATTTTTTTGAGACAGTCTTACTCTGTCACCCAGGCTGGAGTGCAGTGGTATGATCTCAGCTCACTGCAACCTCCACCTCCCAGGTTCAAGCGATTCTCCTGCCTCAGCCTCCCTGAGCAGCTGGAACTATAGGTGTGCACCACCACACCCAACTAATTTTTGTATTTTTAGTACAGACGGGATTTCACCACGTTGGCCAGGCTGGTCTTGAACTCCTGACCTCCGTTGATCCGCCCATCTCAGCCTCCCAAAGTGCTGGGACTACAGGCATGAGCCACTGCACCCAACCTACAAAATGACTTTATGGGTAAATCCACGTAAACTTAAATGTGTATGAGACACTCCATGTTGAGAGACCATTTTTTAAATAATTTGTATCGAAATTCTTTTGGTATAATTCAAGACACATTTTAAAGATTCAGCCCCCTCTGCTTTTAATGTGTCATTTTTCAGCAAAACTGGATCAAAACAAGCTCTGTGTACTGCCTGCCAGTGAGGACCACTGGGACCCTCAGCCTAGCATGGGCACACTCGGGGAAGGCAGCGTACCTGTGTGCTCAGACTAGATTTCTAACACAGCCACGGTTCCCAAACCTCTGTGCTTATAGACCTGGGGATCTCTTACATCCCAAAGCTCAATTAAGTCTCAGTATCTGGGTGGATACAGATACAATACAAGCACATTGATTTCAACGTGGAGGCAAGTTATGGAAAGCCACTGTAATAAGGCATAAAGCCTTCACCATCCAGTGAAAAGTCAGACTCTGCTATTTGAGAAGTGTCCTGTCATCATCTTCTGATTCACCAAGAAATTAAGGATGGTAAGCTTTTTTTTCTTTTCTCATTCCGTGTTTAGATGTATATATTTCCATATCAATTTCTTCCTGTCTTACAGATGCAGAATTAATTAGGAAGAGGGCAGAAATGAACTATTAATAGCTTATGGCTCCAGTCAATCTGTAGGACTGAAATTGGTAGAACTTCAACTTACATTCTCATCTAAAACAGCTTACTTCCATCCCAGAGATGGCCACTCACCACTGTTAATTGTCCATTTTTATCTTTATAGATTTGCTCTTCTGGTCCAGTGTCGAAAACTATTGTGCCTTCTTTTCCCGGACTAATATAAAACTGTAAACTTAAAATACACAAAGTGACACATTACTGACATACTGTGTTTTCTTCTCTCGACCTTTGGTCTGCAAAAGAAATTCACTTATGAAACTCTGCTAGTTTCAAGAACAAATTCCTGTTTTATTACAGGGTTTTATTGTATATTTGAGGAAAAGAAGAACACTGTTGCCACAGCTGGGCAACTTACATGTTTCTGTAATTACTGTGAAATCAACTGCGCACACTCAGTTCTTCAAGGGCCACATATGCTGAATCTCTTGGGGGGCTGAGTATTCCCTCAGAGGTACAGAAACACAAAGACAACACATTTCAAAGCACTCGACTCTCTCCCTATTCCACCTACAGTGTGCTCCTCTGGTTGTTAAAACCTGGAACAGCACAGGCTGAGGGAAAAGAAACAGCTC
The DNA here is from genome assembly GCA_963573385.1 of Cacajao melanocephalus. NCBI lineage: Eukaryota > Metazoa > Chordata > Mammalia > Primates > Pitheciidae > Cacajao > Cacajao melanocephalus. The sequence goes on from CAUYLG010002433.1 coordinate 26,907, forward strand.
TCCAGGGTATCCTGCCTTCACTGACTTCGTTTCTCTGGAGCCCAATATCACAGGGATGAAGATGGAAAAAGGTTCTTTATGGGAGAGGGCAAGGATGTAACACTAGAGGCTTGTTTCTCACCCCTTACTGGTAGAGATGATACTTGATTATTTTGGAAGTAGAAGGCAAGCAGGGGTGAAAACATTACCATTTGCATCTTCCTTGATCTGCAAGGAATTTTTTTTTCTTTTTTTTTTTTTTTTTTTTTTTTTGGCAGGGGCTTGCTCTGTTCCCCCGGCTGGTGGGCAGTGGTGCAGTCTCGGCTCACTGCAACCTCTGCTTCCTGGGTTCAAGTGATTCTTATGCCTCAGCTTCCCAAGTAGCTGGGATTACAGGTGTGCACCACCACGCCTGGCTAATCTTTGTATTCTTAGTAGAGATGGGGTTTCACCATGTTGGCCAGGCTGGTCTTAAACTCATGGCCTCAAGTTATCTGCTCGCCTCATCCTCCCAAAGTGCTGGGATTACAGGCATGAGCTACCATGCTGGGCCTTAATAAACATTTTAACATTGAATTGCTTCCTGAGCTGAAGGTGAAGCCACCTACCTTCCTTGAACAACATTGGCAATATTCTCCTTCTTAACCAGCATGACAAGTTTGGTAACCGCTTCAAACATGTGTTCACACTGTAAAACAGCATCCCTCTGCGGTGGGGAGGAGACAGGGTGTGATTTCAGTATTCACAGCTTAAAGAAACGGACACTCCAATAGAGAGGTTTCACGGTGGCCAACTTAACATTTTGGCAGTGTATTGTTTCTTTTACTAGAGACTGGTGCCTGTCAATTACCTTTTGCTTGTTGTCCTCCGGTGAAACATGAATGACTAAGATTCTGTCACTCAGACTGCTAGTGGAGACACCTTAAGACAGATCCAGAGTTAGGGGCCAGGAACTAGAAAGCTTGACATTAGTACAGAGAAGAGATACGCCCAGGGGCTGCCCAACCCCACGCTTCATCCTCCTAGCTGGGCCCAGAAGAATGAGAGGCATCCTTTAGAAATCAGCCTGCTATTGGGCTCTGATCACCGTGGAATAAGGAGCACAGGCCAGGCTGGGCAACACCAGGGAAGGAGGGCCAGATGGGTTTTTTTTTTTTTTTTTTTTTTTTTGGAGCCAGAAACACACGTTGCCACCCAGGCTGGAGTGCTGTGGTGCAATCATAGCTCACTGCAGCCTTGAACTCCTGGGTTCAAGTGATCCTCCTGCCTCAGCCTTCTGAGTAGCTGAGACTATAGGTGTGCATTGCTCCCCTGGCGTTTATGGGCACCCCACACTTGTGTTTACCATTGGGAGCGTCATTACTGACCTTTACAGTAGTTGAGTCAACTCAGTGCATTGTTGTAAGACTGCCCACTTCTTACCTTTGAGAGCCGAGTACTCTATTTTCTGCTTGATTTTGGCAAGTTCCACCACATACGCTGCTTTCTGAGTAAGAATGAGTTGCCGCCGCCGTGCTTTGAAGCCTTTCCTGTCATATTTGATGACCGGGACACCATACTGCAAGGGAAAGGTGACTTCATGGGGTGAAGTGGGGCAGAATACCAAGTTTCTTGCTACCGAGACCCTGCTAAAGTGATGCCAAGCATTCAGAGAGGCTCAGACAGATTTTGCACGCATAGATTTTGTTTGTCTAGCTCTCCGCATGGTGGGGATTTTGATTCCTAGCTCTGCGTACCTGTGTTGCCCTCTGAGGAAGTCAAGGCTATGGTTACCTGCCTGGCAGGTCTGCTCTGATGGGTCAGAGATGAAAACTCTCACAGCCACAGTGTAATCCAATCCAGTCACACTGGCTTCTATTCCCCCAGGGAACCAAAAAAAAAAAAAGAAAAGAAAAGGGCAGAGCAGACACTGGCGCACCCGATTGCCAGGGCTTCACTTGCTGCTGCGTGCCAGGCAGCAGCCTAACCAGCTCTCGCCTACTGACTCATTCATCCTCTCAGTAGCCCCATTATCCTCATTCACAGAAGATCAGAGGCACCGAGAGCTTAAGTGACCTGCCCAGGATCTCACAGCTACTGCGTTCAAAGCCAGCGTCAGCGCCCAAGCGCTATACCACACTGCCTCTCGCTGTACGGGGGTGTTTTATGATTAAGTTCATTCACAGCTACCTTTCACTCAATTTCATAGGAAAGCAAACCAAGACAGTTTCTAGGGCGACAGAAGGGGATCATGAGAACTGCAACCATTATCTAACCATCCTTCTTTCTGTCATCTTAGTAGATACCCAGAGCATCACAGTTGAGAGTCCCAGCTGCCCAGCTGCACCCCTGCATTTAAATAGTGTTCCCTTTATGGAGAAAGCAGACCCTGCTCTCAGATTTTGTGAGAGAATCCTATTTGAGACTGAGGGCACACACTGCCTTACCTGGATTTTCTCATTGCTAAGTAGCTGGAGCACTTTGGGATTAATGTCTCCTTCATCTAGGGAGGGAACCAGAATGTCATCAGTCATCACTAAAATACCAACCCTGTGGAAAAGTCACTGGTATCTGCTAGTTCTGTTATGTACCTCTGTGCTAAAGATCTCAGCTGTGGAAACAGCTGTGAGGAAATGCTGCAGAGTTGAGCATCTTCCTTTGACTTTTTAAATTTTATTTTTTTGGAGACAGAGTCTTGCTCTGTTGCCCAGGCTGGAGTGCAGTGGCGAGATCTCGGCTCACTGCAACCTCTGCCTCCTATTCTCCTGCCTCAGCCTCCCGAGTAGCTGGGACTACAGGTGTTTGCCACCATGCCCTACTAATTTTATGTACTTTAGCTGAGACGGGGTTTCGCCGTGTTGGCCAGGCTGGTCTCGAACTCCTGAGCTCAGGCAATCCGCCCAACTCGGCCTCCCAAAGTGCTGGGATTACAGGTGTGAGCCACTGTACCCTGCCCTTTGACTGCTTTTAGAATTGGGAAGCCAAGTATATAGGCTGGAAAACGTACTTACCTATCCGACTGTTGGCAAAGGGTTGATTTAAACTTTCTGTGTAGCCGTCTTTCTTTCCCCTGAAGATTTCACTTGTAACTACCTTTTGCTGCATCTGGTAATATACAATTGAAAGTATAAAAATGGTAGCCACAGGCCTCTTTGGGATAGAGGAGCTCTAGACCCATTGAGGTCACATCCTTTGCTGGATAAACTGGGAGCTTTGTTGCCCTGGAGCATACAAGTCAGAACACCTTCCTGGTTTTGGCCAAAATGCCCTAAAAGTTATACTGGGGTTATATAGACTGGATTGACATTTCTGCTCGATCCCTTACACCTTCCTATAAGTGGAGTTTTCAGAGTTCCTAGAGCGGTTTCTTATAAATCAGAGATCGTTTCAGAGTTCCCAGAGCAGTTTCTTGTAGATCAGAGATCAGCAAGCCACAGCCTGCAGGCCATACTCAGCCTGCTGTCCATTTTCATAAGTAACCTTCTATTGGAACAGAGCCATGCCATTCACGCACACGTTGTCCAGGGCTGCCTTCTCACTGTAGCAGCAGAGTTGAGTAATTGTAACACAGAAAGGCCACAAACCCTGAAATAGTTACTCTTCCAGCCGTTTACACAAAAGACCTGCAGGTTAGCGTGGTGAAAAACAGATCTCCAGCAGAAAGGGGTCTACGTTCTCTGCTCCCATTGATAGATCGCAGGAGCCATTGCAATTGTGTTCCCATGGTAACAAAGGGAGCCATACTCATTACAGTAACAGCTGGCATTCATTGAGGGCTCTCTGCTGGTCTACATGCAATTATCCTGAACACTTCAAGGCCTGGGACTAGCGTGACCCCCAGCTTATGGGTGAAATGGTAGATGAGGAAGACTGACACTCAGGACCCACTCTCCCTCCCTCCACCACCTGCCACCGCAGACATCACATCCCTACCATTGCTTTCCGCTCAGCCGTGATCCCCCGGCAGTACTTCCGCACCAGGTTCCTCATGCACATTTTCCTGAGCAGCTCTGATGCCTGTATGGAGAACACACTTCTTTTCAGTCTGTCTGGGGCTGTGGCGATCAAAATGAAGCTTTAAAAAACCCTGCTGAATTAAGTTTGATTTCAAGTACAGTGGGTTTTTGAGACAAAGTCTGGCTCTGTAACCAGGCTGGAGTGCAGTGGTGCAATCTCGGCTCACTGCAACCTCCACCTCCCGGGTTCAAGCGATTCTCCTGCCTCAGCCTCCCGAGTAGCTGGGATTACAGGCATGCACCACCATGCCCGGCTAATTTTTGTATTTTTAGTAGAGACAGGGTTTCACCATGTTGGTCAGGATGGTCTCGATCTCTTGACCTCATGATCCACCCGCCTTGGCCTCCCGAAGTGCTGGGATTACAGGTGGGAGCCACCGCGCCTGGCCCAGTGTTAATATTTTGGATTTTATAGTTAGAGCAGCTAACCTGATCCTCTCCCAACTTTTTGCTGTTGCTTAACTAATGATCCTCAAACTTGAATATGTTTATGACTTGCCTGCGGAACTGGCTATAATGAAATTCCTGGAGATTTTGACTCAGTGGGTCCAAAGTAGAGCCCAGGAATCTTTCAACAGCCCGACTCTAAGTTCCAGACACAGAGGGTCTTCAGATGATCTGTTGAGAGATGCTGTTCTAGGAAGGCTACACCAAGAATGGAAACGCTTCGAAAGTGCTCTGTCGGCCAGACATGGTGGCTCGCACCTGTAATCACAGCACTTTGGGAGGCTGAGGCAGGCAGATCACTTGAGGTCAGGAGTTCAAGAACAGCCTGGCCAACATGGCAAAACCCCATCTCTACTACAAATACAAAAATTAGCCAGGCATGGTGGTGCACGCCTATAATCCCAGCTACTTGGGAGGCAGACACATGAGAATCGCTGGAGCCTGGGAGGCAGAGGTTGCAGTGAGCTGAGATCGCGCCTCTGCACTTCAGCCTGGGTGACAGAGCGAGACTCCATCTCAAAAAAAAAAAAAAAAAAGAAAAACCAACAAAAGAAAACCAAAGTGCTCTGTTTAAACAACCTCCAGTGGGTTTATAATGCTACTAAGGACATCACAAATTCTAAGGAATTCAATTTCTTGTGCAGCATCCTTGGGAAGGAAAGCAGCGCAAAGAGATACAAGAGTTACGCTCCATTAGTGCCCATGTTACCTATGACACTGGAATCCCAGATTCGTCCTTACATTTTCCAAGATTCCAGGAGGCCTCAGCCAGCTCTTGTCCAAGACAGTCTTTGGAAGGTGATACCGGAGATTCAAGATGTAATTCTTCCGCATAAACACTATAAATTCCTCATTGTCAGGGCAGAGGGGTTTGTTGCGACTGATGAATCCCTTGACGAACCTAAAAAGGAAAATGCTTTGTTACTCTTCTGGACCATTTCTTCACTGAGATGTACTTTCTCTTCCCCCTTCTTTGATTCAAAGGAGGTGAAAGTGGTAATGGCTGTTGAGATGACCACATAGGCCAGAAACCAGGAATGTAGCGCACAGGCCAGATCTGCCCCACACGTATGTTCTGTTTCACCCACACTGCCTTTTGTTTTGTTTTGAGGAGCTTGAATTAGTTGCCCATTTAAAAAAGTTAGGAAGTAGTGCATAAGAGCCAGATTTCAAGGCCGGGCATGGTGGCTCAAGTTTGTAATCGCAGCACTTTGGGAGGCTGAGGCAGGTGGATCCTTTGAGGTCAGGAATTCAAGACTAGCCTGACCAACGTGGTGAAACCCCGTCTCTACTAAAATTACAAAAAATTTAGCTGGACATGGTAGTATGTGCCTGTAATCTCAGCTACCTGGGAGGCTGAGGCAGGAGAATAGCTTGAACTCAGAAGGCAGAGGTTGTAGTGAGTGGAGATTGCACCACTGTACTCCAGCCTAGGCGACAGAGTGAGACTCTGTCTCAAAAAAATAAAGCAAAACAAAACAAAAAACCCCACAACAACCAAAAGCCAGATTTCGGCGTTCCTTGAAAATATAGGCCGTCTGGCTACATTTCGCCACAGCAGCAGTCAACTGGAATGGGCTAGTTACTGCCCCTGCTTGAGGTGGACTGAGCATTCCAGTTTGCTGCAGTCTCTATCATGCCCTATTGTCTTATCCCAGCTCATGAGACTCACTCACTTTACCTGCCTGGCATCAGAAGGCGTTTGACTTCGTGACTTTTGGGCCAGGCTAAGAGAAATTCCAAATACATTGAGTTGTGATCACCATCAAATTCAGCTCAGAGCAAAGGGATAGAACTGAATTCCTAAGGCATTCTGAAGGGAGTTTTTCCTTTCTGCACGAATCCAAAAATCACAAAGAACTCTTCTACCACCATGACCATCCCCTGCAGGGCACCAGCGTTTTGTGACCTCTCTCTCTGTTGTACCTGAGAACTTACTTTCTGATAATCCACACGGCCCACTTTCTCCTTTTCATTGCCTTCCGAGCCAGGGCCCCACGCCAGTGGGCTTCCAGTTTGATGGCTGAAAGAGTTTATTGCTGGCATTAGAAGGTGAGTATAATCGTATGGAAATAAAGGGGGCTTTTCCAGAAGTCTTTATGCATTCAACAAACATCTGGATGCCCACCACCCACTGCAGCACTCGGTTAGCCTCAGAGATGGAAGGTCAGATGAATGTCATTAGTTCTTCCTTTTTTTTTTTTTGAGACAGAGTCTCGCTCTATCGCCCAGGCTGGAGTGCAGTGGCACCATCTCGGCTTACTGCAACCTCTGCCTCCTGGATTCAAGCAATTCTTGTGCCTCAGCCTCAGCTGGGATTACAGGCACACACCAGCATACCCAGCTAATTTTTGTATTTTTAGTAGAGACAGGGTTTCACCATGTTGGCCAAAAGGGTCTCGATCTCCTGACCCCGTGGATCTGCCCTTCTCGGCCTCCCAAAGTGCTAGGATTACAGGCGTAAGCCGCTGAGTCTGGCACATGTCATCAGTTTTTATCTGGGAGTGCTCAGGCAACAACTGAACCAGATGGAAACAGAACAGAGGGGGCTGTGCAAGGTGTCCAGGGAAGCCCTGAAATTATGTGAGGGGGTCATTTCCAGGGTCTTTTCAGGCACAGTAATGGCACTTGTGAAGGTACAGATTAGTCTCAACACCATGTTTCTCACCGGGGTTTACTTTTAGTTGCCTACATTTAAAAATGGGTACACAAGCCAGGCCACCTAAAACTAGGTTCCAGCTTGTTTCTCTTTTTTTTTTCTTTTTTTTTTTTTTTTAATTGAGACGGAGTCTCTCGCTGTCACCGAGGCTGGAATGTAGTGGCATGATCTTGGTTCATTGCAACCTCCCTGCCTGGGTTCAAGCAGTTCTCTTGCTTCAGACTCCCGAGTAGCTGGGATTACAGGCATGCACCACCATGCCTGGCTAACATATTTTTTTGTATTTTTAGTAGAGTCAGGGTTTCGCCGTGTTGGCCAGGCCAGTCTCGAACTCCTGACCTCAGGTGGTCCTTCTGCCTCGACCTCCCAAAGTGCTGGGATTACAGGTGTGAGCTACCATGCCCAGCCTGTTTCCCAATTTTTAAATGCTCTTCAGATTTTTTTGAGTTATTCAGATTTTTTAAACGCTTTTAATCCTCAGAATAGCATTGTTTCTATTACAGAAACAATCAACTTGAATCAACCCAAATGTCCATAAACAGAACAGCTAAGTTGTGGCACACTCATAGCTCAGGGATGGGCCCATTACAGCTCGCCACTTGTTTATGTAAATAAAGTTTTATTTCAACACAGCCCTGCCCATTCATTTACATATCATCTAAAGCTACTTTCCTCCTACCATGGCAGACTTGAATTAGCTATGACAGAGACCACAGGACCCCCAAGTCTAAAATACTTCCTATCATGCTGACCTCTGCTGCAGTGGAATACCTCACAGCTATGAAAATGAACTAACTCTACACACATCTTCTGGTTGAATTTCAAAAACAATTTGGAATACAAAAATGTTACCCAAAATACCAAGAGTATAGTTTTATTAAAACATGCCAAATTATAAACATATTATTTAGAGATACATCCATAGATAGTGAAACTATTGAAGAAAAACAGGAGAATGATGAATGGAAAATTCAAGAAAGTGGTTACTTCCACGAAATGTGTGCATATGGGTGGGAGTGTGGTTTGAGAACATGACGGGGCAGAGATAGAAAATGGACGGTTTCAAGGGTACTTGTATGTATGTTGGAAACCTTTTTCAAAAATTATTCTTTTGTTTTTTTGAGACAGGGTCTCACTCTGTCACCCAGGCTGGAGCGTACTGGTTCTATCATGGCGCAATGCGACCTCCTGGGCTCAAATGATCCTCCCACCTCAGCCCTCCAAGTTGCTGGGACTACAGGCATTAACCACCATACCTGGCTAGTTTTTGTTTGTTTGTTTTTTGGTTGAGACAGGGTTTCACCATGTTGCCCAGGCTGGTCTCAAACTCTTGAGCTCGAGTAATCCACCTGCCTCAGCCTCCCAAAGTGCTAGGATTACAGGCATGAGCCACTGCGCCTGGCCCACAAAATTATTCTTTAAATGGACACATATTGTAGGTCAAATAAAACATACCTGTGGAACAAAATACAGGCCACTATGTTATAATCTCCAATGAATAAGGTAAAAATGAGAAGCAGCTCCAGAACTGGACCCCGAGATAGCCCCACACCAAGGTTTTAAGGATGAGCAGGGGGAGAGAACACACAAATGTGCTCCCAGGTGCCAAACAGATGAGAAAGGGAGCAAGCCGGGTGCAGCCGAGACCGGCCTGGCCAATATGGTAAAACCCTGTCTCTACTAATATTATAAAAATTAGCCAGGCATGGTGGCGCATGCCTATAGTCCCAGCTTCTGGGGAGGCTGAGGCAGAAGAATCGCTTGAACCCTGTAAGTAGAGGTTGCAGTGAGCTCAGATAGCACCACTGCACTCCAGCCTGGGTGACAGAGCCAGACTCCATCAGAAAGAGAGAAAGAGGAAGGAAGGGAGGAAGGAAGGGAGGGAGGGAAGGAGGGAAGGAAGGAGGGTGGGTTAGGGTTAGGAAGGAAGGAAGGAGAGCAAACTGGTGTGTTTCAATTTCTTACCTGCTTGTCTTTTTTTCACGTATTCTCTCCTTCCTAGGCAGCTTTTGTACGTGGCCTGGATTCTTGCAACTTAAAATAAAACAAAAGTTTCTGTGAAATGGCTTTGCACGTGTGCATCTTTGTGATTGTGACCTTTGGGGGTGTTGGGGGGACAACGGAAGGGGCCCTCAAAGGCCTGTGGTGTACTGATGTTTCAAGAAGCCAGTTCAGCACTGCCGACCTGAGAGCTGGCTGGTTACGTGACGCCTGGCTCCCAGACGCTGCCCCGTAACTGGAGTTTCCTTCCTGCCTTTCTCTTTTCTTTCTCCAGGGCAAGGAGCAGACCTAGTGCTAAGAGCCCCCCAGTTCCATGCCAGGCATTAGATTTCATTTTCATACCCCACCCCACAAGGCAGGCATCATTAACACATTTTATAAATGGGCACACAGGCCCAGACAGCTGGTGAAGACACTTGCTGGGTAACACAGCTAAGGAGGAGCATGAACCCCGCTGTGACCACAGAATACTCTCCTTGGCTTCTGCACCCTTCATCCACCCCCTCCACACAGCCACTAAGGGCCCATCAGAGGCCAAGTTCATCAAGGGCCCTGCAGAGCAGCCATGTCCTATTCCCTGCGAACTGGTTAGAGATGCTGGCTCAGGCCCTGCTGACCCAAATGTGGCCCGTCAACCAGATCCCCAGCCACTGTGCCCACTGCTACGGAGGTCAGAAAATGAGACCGCCAAGCCTTGAAACCAGACAGACCCACATGCAAACCCCAGCTCTGCTGTTTACTTGCTGTGTAGCCTTCAACAACTTACCAACACCTCTGTGCCTCAGTTTCCCTGCATAGAAAGCAGAGATGATAACACCTACCTCACCTACCTCACAGGTCTGTTCTGAGAACAGAATGAGACCGTGGTATAAAGGACTTGCTCACTTGGCGGACGGCAGGCCCTCAATGACTCAAGCGTAGTTCTTGACAGATAGGTGAGATTTCAGAGGAGAAGCCCCCTCCCTGCGTAGTTTCGATGTTTTACTTTTCGCATTGCCCCATCTAACTTTTCTCATTAACCGTTCCCAACAAACACCCTGGCTGCAGGCTTTGAAGCTACACTTTCCTACACCAGACAGACAAGTGAAGTTTTGAAAACCTTCATTTAAAGGGGAGGGTCTCTCATGGTTTTACACCCTAGTAGTGAACAACAGGATCTGATTCAAACGAGAACTGAGATAGTGGTACAACGTTTATATTTCTGCCGGCATCTGTGACTGACCTCCAAACATTCGTTAAAACATAAATTCACGTGTGTCTTATCATAATCCCATATCTCATTCCTAGTTCCCAAGCGAATGCTTCTAACAGTATATCAAACATGTATGTTTAGGATTCACCCTCAAGCTCACCTTGTTCATTTCATGCTCTATTGAAATCAGGGCAGAAAAAGAAATCATACCTAGTTGATGTTTACTAAATTCAAAGGCATCTTCAGTAGCAAACAGAGTTCTGGGGAAACGAATAAATATTTTGGTTCTAGAAGTGAAAAGAAATATTTTCGTTATTAATTGGTCAGTTTACCATCTAGTGGGTTGAACGGTGCCCCCTTCAAAAATTCATGCCCATACAGAACCTCAGAATACGATCTTATTTGGAAATGTGATGAAGGTAAGGGCAGAAATGAGATCATCCTGCAATAGAGTGGGCCCTAATCCACTGAGAGTGTGTCCCTGTCCACACAGAAAGACGCAGGGAAGAAGTCCACGTGAGGACGGAGGCAGAGACTGCAAGGACACGGCTGCAGCTAAGCAACACCCGGAGCCACCAGGAGCTGGAAGAGGCTCCAGCAGGAGCATGGCCCTGCCAACTCTTGATATTTGGACTTCTGGCCTCCACTACTAGGAGAGAATAGATTTGTTTTAAATCAGCCAGCTTGTAATCATTTGTTGCACAGTTCTAGGAAATGAATACACCATCCTAACCTGAAGTTGCTTCAGGTTATGTTCCTGGGCTTTAAAGAGTGACAACAAAGAATACGGGTGTTTATTTTTTCTTTTTTTTTTTTTTGATTTTTTTGTTTGTTTGTTTGTTTTGAAGCAGAGTCTCAGTCTGTTGCCCAGGTTGGAGTGCAGTGGCGCGATCTTAGCTCACCGCAACGTCCATCTCCCGGGTTAGTGATTCTCCTGCCTCAAACTTCTGAGTAGCTGGGATTACAGGCACCTGCCACCATGCCGGGCTGATTTTTTTATTTGTAGTAGAGATGAGGTTTCATCATGTTGCCAGGCTGGTCTCGAACACCTGGCCTCAGGTGATCTACCTGCTTCAGCCTCCCAAAGTGCTGGGATTACAGGTGCAGCCACCGCATCCAGCCAGCCAAAGAATGTGGATCTAAGCTTAAAAGAAGATCATGCCAGGTGTGGTAGCTCATTCCTGTAATCCTAGCACTTTGGGAGGCCAAGGCGGTCAGATCTTGAGGTCAGGAGTTCGAGACCAGTGTGACCAACATGGTGAAACTCCATCTCTACTAAATATACAAAAATTAGCCGGGCATGGTGGCACGTGCCTGTAATCCCACTACTCAGGAGGCTGAGGCAGGAGAATTGCTTGAACCCAGGAGGCAGAGGTTGCAGTGAGCCCAGATTACACCACTGTACTCCAGCCTGGGCAACAGAGCAAGACTTCGAGGAGGAGGAGGAGGGAGGAGGAGGGAAAAAGGAGGAAGGAGGAGGAGGAAGGAAGAAGGAAGGAGAAAGAAGAAGGAAGGAGAAGATCACATTAGCCAGCAGAGAGAAGTTACAAATACTGACGTCACATTGCCTGCCCGACCCCTACGTGGTGAGGGAAGGTTCCAGGGCAGCCACTGGGGGCAGAAGTGGGTAGTATCTGGTGAGACCACTCTCCCTTGTCCCTGTTCCAGTTTATGGAATAGGGAACATACGGATCCCACCCCTGACCTCCATGGCCTGCCTCCCTCAGGATGTGCTGAGCCTTGCAGAATCCCCTTAGGGATCTGGATTGAATAAGTAACTGATTCTTGGAACAGGCCCAGAATAGAAGCCTAAAGATGGAGAGAGACCAAGGCGTCCCAGATGGCCAGGTACAAGTGGGAGTCAGGAGTCGGGGGAAAGCCCATGAACAGGGTCAAAGGCAGAGATCTCTGCAACCGGGAAGCTCTGCCGCCGGGAACGGATCTTCATGCTGGGGCCCCATCCCTGCAACCACATTAACCCTGACCAAAATGAATGGACTCACATCTTCCCGATTCATGCCCCTCAAGTTGTGCCCGAAAGCTTTCAATGTGTACGAAAGTTCTCTGCTCATGGACAACTATGACTCTACAGTTAAGAGTTCCAGAACACCATTTCTTTTTCTTTTCTTTTTTTTTAAGATGGAGTCTCGCGCTGTTGCCCAAGCTGGAGTCCAGTGGTGCAATCTCGGCTCACTGCAACCTCTGTCTCCTGGGTTCAAGTGATTCGCCTGCCTCAGCCTCCTGAGTAGCTGGGGTTACAGGCATGTGCCACCTCACCAGGCTTGTATTTTGAGTAGAGACGGGGTTTCACCATGTTGGCCAGGATGGTCTCCATCTCCTAATTTCGTGATCCGCCCGCCTTGGCCTCCCAAAGTTCTGGGATTACAGGCATGAGCCACTGCAGCTGGCCTAGGACACCATATCTGAGATGCTACAGTTGATCTCACATCGTCTAAGTCCCAGTAGCGCCTCAGGCAGGTCACACGTACATGGGAACAGTGAAAGAATCCAGGCACACAGAGGTTAGATGGCCCCTCTGGTCCCCTCTGTTTTGCTAGCAAGGAGGCCCATCTGCTGAGTCAGTTTAGTTCATTTAGAACTTCATCTCCTCCCACCTGCGACACCATAGCTCTTCTAAAGAATTAACAGCTGCATTTACATTGAGTAGATGAAGCATAAATCTCGTAAATCTCCATAAATCCCTAGGAATTGAGTCTCCTGGCTCTAGATGGGTACAGATCAATGCACAAAACCCTCTGGTGTCAAGGGAAGAGACCATATGGCGGCCCCCTAGTTACTTACTTGCCTAACTTGTATTCCTCGGGTTTGTAGCCGATGTACTTGATCAGCCGTTCCACGCCCTCTGCTGGAGGCCCGTGCCAGTGCGGCCAGGTGTCTGGGCACAAGGACTTGTATCTAGCAGGAGAGGAGAGAGACATGGAGAAGCCGTGATTGTACTTTCCTGCAGCCCTCCCCGACACCCCTGGCCCCTCCTGAGCACTGCCGTGGCACATCAGCCACTCAGCGTATATAGCAGTTCCATCACACGAACTTCCTCAAATTCAAAGATAGGTGCTTTGCAAGAAAGAAAGGAGAGAGAAACTATTTCAACAGAGTGGAGAGTCTGACCTCTGTAGGACAATGACATCATCAGATGCCCAACCCAGTGACTCAATTCCACTCCTAGGTATGTGTCCAAGAGAAATGAAACGGTGTCCGAACATTCGTACCTGAGCGTTCACGGCGGCCACTGGGTGTACTGGGTGCAGCAGCGCATGGTACTGTTATTCATAATGGCCAAAAGGTGGACACAACCCAGATGTCTATCAACAGAAAACTGAACAGGCAAACAAATGTTCTAGCACCAGAAGAAAAAATTCTATGCTTGGGGCCAGGCACGGTGCCTCCCAGCACTTTGGGAGGCCAAGGCAGGAGGACCACTTGAGGCCAGGAATTTGAGACCAGCCTGGGCAGACCCCATCTCTAGTTAAAAAAAATTTTTTTTGTTTAGCCAGGCATGGCAGTGTATGCCTGTAGTCCCAGCTACTAAGGAGGCTGGGGCAGAAGGATCACTTGAGTCTAGGAGGTTGAGGCTGCAGTGAGCACTCCAGCCTGGGTAACAGAGGAGACCCTGTCTCAAGAAAGAGTAGAGAAGAGGAAGAAAGGGTTTCATGCTTGGAAAGTGCTGGGGGCCTTTTATTTTTCTCCCCAGGGGTAATTTTGGCTCCAGTATTAAGAACCTGATTGCAATGGCTGGGCGCAGTGGCTCACGCCTGTAATCTCAGCACTTTGGAAGCCTGAGGCAGGTAGATCACCTGAGGTTGGGAGTTTGAGACTAGCCTGACCAACATTGAGAAACCCTGTCTCTACTAAAAATACAAAATTAGCCAGGCATGGTGGTGCATGCCTGTAATCCCAGGTACTTGGGAGGCTGAGGCAGAAGAATTGCTTGAACCTGGGAGGCGGAGGTTGCAGTGAGCCGAGATCATGCCATTGTACTCCAGCCTGGGCAACAAGAGCACAACTCTGACTCAAAAAACAAGAACGTGATTCTAGCATGCAATTCTCTTCTACCCTGTAGTCACTAGAAAGAGAACCGTGATGTCTGTCATATAATGAAGTAAGTGAACGCAGAATTCAGAAGTGCAGATGGATCTGGAAGCGACACAACCAGAGCCACTGGTGCAGAAACAGAATGCCTGGGTTCCAGCCCAGCTCCGGAGTGGGAGGAGTCGCCGCCTCACCTGTGCGACGTGAACGGTAACAGGACCTTCCTCATGGGGTTCTCATGAGGTTTCAATGAGATAATGCACGCCAGGTATTTGGTTCTAGTTCAAGACTCAAGGAGTGCTAGCAATGGTGTTCCCAATGTGCTCCTTCCTTTCATACCATGTTCATTTTAAAATCATATTTTAAACTGTAAAAAAAAATACATGTATATATATATATTTTTGATACAGAGTCTCACTCTGTCACCCAGGCTGAAGTGCACTGGCACGATCTTGGCTCACTGCAACCTCCGCCTCCGGGGTTCAAGCGATTCTTCTGCCTCAGCCTCCCAAGTAGCTGGGATTACAGGCGTGTGCCACCACACCTGGCTAATGTTTGTATTTTAGTAGGGACAGGGTCTCACCATATTGGCCAGGCTGATCTCAAGCTCCTCATCTCAGGTGATCCACCTGCCTCAGGCGCCCAAAGTCTTGGGATTACAGGCATGAGCTACCATGCCTGGCCAAAAATATTTTTATTTTCCTGGAATTATACTTTAGGAGCATTTTCTTTAAGGGTATTACGTGTCCCGTGTTCCACCTACACAAAGGAGTAGGACATGTGCTTCCTGAACTCCAGCGAAAGCTGGGGAAGACGGGGCCTCCACCACCCCCAGGGGATACAGCACAGCCTCAGGCCCTGCTTTCATCCATGCAGACCTTGCCCAATACCAGCATGCACTGCCAAAGCTAGACAGATATGGAGGGGATTGGGAGAGGCCCTAGGTGCCTGCAGGCTGAAGGGACCAGTACCTTCTGTCTTCTTCAACTCTATGATATGGCTGCTCCCATATCAAGGGAAGTGGTGCCAGGTGGGTGCACAGGGTTCGGGCATCTCCAGCCCAGTCCCATGAACCTACCCTCTGACTCTCTGCTGTTAGCTACTGACCAGCTGCCATGCTGGCCTCTCAGCTTGCCCTGGAGTCTGCTCCCACCTCCAGGCTTTCCTGCCTGGATCGATGTTCCCTGAATGCTATGGGCTGAACATCTGTGTCTCCACAAAATTCATATGATGGTGTTAGGAGGCAGGGCCTCTGACAGGTGATTAGGTCACAAGGATGGAGCACTCATAAATGAGATTAGTGCCCTCATGAGCTCATCTCCCTCTTCCACTATGTGAAGACACAACAAGAAGGCACCATCTACAAAGCAGGAAGCCAGCCCTCACCAGACACTGAGTCTGCCAGCGCCTTGATCTTGGACTTCCCAGCCTCCAGAACTGTGAGAAGCTTCCATTGGTTAGAAGCCACCCAGTCTACAGTGTTTTATTACAACAGCCCAGACTAAGACACGAAATGTCCTCATGGCTCACTCCTTCATTCAGAGAGTGACCCCCTTACCTAAGGAGGGAGCCTGGTCACTTTTTCCCCTTACCTGGATTCATTTTTCTTCAAATAACATATCCCTGCCTGGCCTTATATAGTCACCCCTCAGTATCTGTGGGGGATTGGTTCCAGGACCCCCATGGGTACAAAATCCACAGATGCTCAAATCCCTGATTTAAAAAATGGCATAGTGTTTGCATATAACCTGAGTACATCCTCCTGTACACTTTAAATCATCTCTCAATTACTTATAATATCTAATAACAGATAAATGCTATGTAAATAATCATACTGTATTGCTTTTTAATTTGTATTACTGTTGTATTGTTATTTTTATAAGCATTTTCAATCCACCGTTGCTTGACTCTTTGGATGTGGAACTTGTGGATATGGAAGGCTAATTTTACATCTTTGTTATTATTGGTCTCTCCCATAGAAAGTAGGTCAGGGATGGGGTCTGTCCTGTTCTGTGCTGTTACCCCAGCACCTAGGACCGCACTAGCTCAGATAGCTGCTCACCAGTTCTGTTTGTTTTGATACAGAGTCTTGTTCTATGACCTAGGCTGGAGTGCAGTGGTGTGATTTCAACTCACTACAACCTCTGCCTCCTGGGCTCAAATGATTCTCATGCCTCAGCCTCCCGAGTAGCTGGAATTACAGGCGTGCGCCACCACGCCTGGCTAATTTTTGTATTTTTAGCAGAGATGGGGTTTCAGCATGTTGGCCAGGCTGGTTTTGAACTCCTGACCTCAAGTGATTCACCCACCTCCACCTCCCAAAGTGCTGCGATTACAGTGTAAGCCAACACATGTGGTCTGCTCACTAGTTTTTATGGAAAGAATGAATAAGCCTCACACAGCAGCAAAAATAAACAAGAGAAGTATGAAGTTCAAAAAACACAGCCAGATGGCAACATCAAGTGCGTATGTGTTTGGGGGGCAAGGTTGGCAGTGGCTGTTGTCCCTGCCATCTGCTGCAGAAGCCAGATTTGGGATGAGGATGAATGAATGATAAATAGCTGATGGGCAAACATGGTGGGCAAAGGAGATACATACAGGAAAAATAAGAGCAAAGAGTCTCAAATGACTACACTCAAAATATTAGGTTGAACCACATGAAATCGCTGATATTCAACCATTCGGACCTACGAAAGTGGCCATTATTATGCTTGAGAGTTGTGTTGCTATTTTGATAGCATAAATTCACACACAGCCAATCACTGAAGAGGTGAGAGTAGGTGTAGAAATATTTCGTTAAATCTTTACAAACTCCCGGAGCCCAGACAGTTTAATCCTACAGATAAGGAAATAATAGGTCACAGCTATAAGAGAATGAGGATTAAGACCCAAGTTTCTGTGGCTTGAAAACCCATATCTCCACTGCTGACTTGCTGCTCTTGACAGCCTGTTGTGCTAAGGCACTAAACCAGACCCAGGGTCACAAATGGATTTCGCTTCCCCTGCTAATTCAGAGGCCCGTGGGGCACTGCCCACGGCCGCCCCCTGGGGGCAGGTCTATGCACTTGGCCTTGCCCTTGACTGTAAACAGTTAGTGATTAGTGAAATGAACAGAAGATGGTAAACTGAGTTTTTGTAAAAAATTTTTTTTTGAGACAGGGTCTCATTCTGTCACCCAGGCTGGAGTGCAGTGGCACGGTCTCAAGTTCACTGCAGCCTCAACCTCCCAGGCTCAGGTGATCCTCCCACGTCAGCCTTCTGAGGAGCGGGAACTATAGGTGTGCACCACCACACCCAGCTAATTTGTTTTGTTTGTTTTGTAGAGATTGGGTTTTGCCATGTTGCCCAGGCTGGTTTCAAACTCCTGGCCTCAAGCAATCCTCCCACCTAGGCCTCCCAAAATGCTGGGATTACAGGCATAAGCCACCACATCCAGAGTTGCGTTTTTATATTCTCCCAAATGTTAGTGTTTTTACCTGTCATAACTACAGAAGTTAAGAACGAAACTGAGCTGGGTGCGGTGGCTCACACCTGTAATCCCAGCACTTTGGGAGGCCAAGGCAGGTGAATCACCTGAGGTCAGGAGTTTGAGACCAGCCTGGCCAACATGGTGAAACTGCATCTCTACTAAAAATACAAAAATTAGCCAGGTATGGTGGTGGGCGCTTGTAATCCCAGCTACTCAAGAGGCTGAGGCAGGAGAATCACTTGAACTGGGGAGGTGGGGGTTGCTGTGAGCTGAGATTGTGCAGCTGCACTCCAGCCTGGGCAACAGAACGAGACTCCGTTTAAAAAGAGAGAGAGAATCAAACTGAGCTTCTTAAGGGATGCCATTTTATTTACCATCAAACCCCAGGGATTCTCATCATAGGCACATGACTACTGGCTTCAGATCAATAAAATACACTTTACCTTTGCAAGAAATGCTCATATTTCCTCCGGTACGCAAAGCCAGCCCGTCTCACCCGCAGGTGCTCCATCAGCCCCAGGTATTTGATCTGATGCCTTATAAGGAAGTCATCAAATTTGCCTTTGAAGAAACGGGAGAGAGAATGACAGGAGAGGACCCCATGGCTTCATTTCAACCAAGACAGATCACAGGCTGCAAGCTGAAGTTTGGTGTGTTGGGTCTGGCCCCAGACACGTTTCATGAGTCCTTAATTGTGTTTTGTTTTGTTTGAGACAGGTTTCACTCTTGTTGCCCAGGCTGGAGTGCAGTGGCATAATCTCAGCTCACTGTGACCTCTGCCTCCTGGATTCAAGTGATTCTCCTGCCTCAGCCTCCTGAGTATCTATACAGGTACATGCCACCATGCCTGGCTAATTTTTGTATTTTTAGTAGAGACAAGGTTTCACCATGTTGTCCAGGCTGGTCTCGAACTCCTGACCTCAGGTGATCCATCTGCCTTGCCTCCCAAAATGCTCAGATTACAGGCATGAGCCACCACACCCAGCTCAATTGTGTTTTTTAAATGGTGGAATTTTATAGGAAAAAATTAAATTTCTGGTTCCTTTGAAAAGTCCTGAGATCTGGCTATTGTGGGCCCAGAGTCCCACATGGCAGCAGCTGGCAGGAGAGGAGTAGCGCTGCTGCCCCTTTAGACAGAATGTGCCTTCTCCAGTTTGCCAAAGTCCCCTCCACTCCCTATCGCCTTACAACCTGCCTGCCTCACTCATTTGCTTTTCCTGCCTGACCTCTGTGAGCCTCTGATGGTACGACGTCATTATAGACCATGGCAAGAGCTTAGAAACTCCCCAAGTCATGGATCATTTTGGAAGACTGTTTCCCGGCTGGAAAAGAGCGACGCTGACTCCCCTTCCCTCTGACACCTCCCTGGCTCAGCTATGTTGCTCCTGAAACTGACCAAGCTCTAAGAAGTGCTCATTCTGAACCACCAAAGGAATTCACTTACCTTCTATTATTTTTTTTTTTTTGAGATAGGGTCTCATTCTGTCACCCATACTGGAGTGCAGTGGCATGATCATGGCTCACTGCAGCCTTGAACTCCTGGGCTCAATTGCTCTCCTCATCTCAGCCTCCCAACTTGATGGGACTACAGGCACATGCCACCACACCCAGCTAGTTTTTGTATTTTTAGTAGAGACATGCCACCATGCCTGGCTAATTTTTGTACTTTTTGTAGAGACGGGGTTTCGCCATGTTGCCCAAGCTGGTCTCCAATTCTTGAGCTGAAATGCTCCACCTGCCTCAACCTCCCAAAGTGCTGGGATTGCAGATGTGAGCCTGTAGAGCCCAGCAACTTCTATAATTTAGAAAGGAAAATGATTCACATCCAGAGGACATCGAGCGAGCTTGCGGTGGTGTTTAAGATCCCAACTGCCACCTCACTTTGCCTCCCAGCCTCCTTTCCCTGAGCCCAGTTCACAGCGATTCACAACTCACTGGGTTCTTTCCTGTCATTGGGCTTGATGCAACGGATGTATGAGGGCTCCTTAGAGATGAGAATTTCTAGAAGGCTGCTCAGACTGTTTTTAAACTGAGTCCCCACCTGCAGAGAGAGAGAGAACGAGCCAAGGAGACATTGCTGCTTCCAGTGAATACAGAAGGCTGGCCAGGACTCAAGGTACCAGCCCTGTAGAGCTGAACTAGTGACAGGTTGTCCTCCTAGTGGCCATTTGGCCCATTAAGAGGTGGCTTTGGATGTCCTGACCTGAGAAGCCCAAGCTTGGTCTGGTCACGTGGAAGCTGGACAAGCATCTGTCTAGGATGCGTCACTTGCTTGGCAAAGACATGGTGAGTGCCCAGCAGGAACCAGTGCTGCCCTGGGCCTGTTGCCCTCCGCCACCTTCCTTTGTGTTTCTTTGTTGACATGCATCCTTCATGATGCTGGCATTACTATAAGTTCTTTCTAACTTTCTTTCTTTTTTGAGACCGAGTCTCGATCTCTTGCCCAGGCTGGAGTGCAGTAGCACGATCTTGGCTCACTGCGAACTCCACCTCCCGGGTTCAAGCAGTTCTCTGCCTCAGCCTCCCAAGTGGCTGGGATTACAGGCACCTGCCACCACACTCAGCTAATTTCTGTATTTTAAGCAGACACGGGGTTTCACCATCTTGGCCAGGCTTGTCTTGAATTCCTGACCTTGTGATCTACCCGCCTCAGCCTCCCAAAGTGCTGGGATTATAGGTGTGAGCCACCATGCCTGGCCCAAGTTCTTTCACTTGATGGTATTTTCCTATACCCTCTTCCACCAGCTCTTAAGTCCCCTGAGGGCAGGGACCTCATCTGGCTTGTTATTGCTATAACCCTGTGCCTGGCACAGTGCCTGCCACGTATACATAGTAGGTGCTGCTCAATGAATGCCTGCAAGTGAACAAACTGGCACTAAACTTGGAACATGAATATCACATTCGAAGTTAATATATATATTACAAGCCACGTTCCAAGTGATTTTTTAAGAGATAGGGTCTTGCTCTGTCACCCAGTCTGGAGTGTAGTGGCATAATTGTGGCTCACTGTAACTTCAGACTCCTGGGTTCAAGGGATCCTCCTGCCTTGGCCTCCCAAAATAGCTGGGACTATAGATGCACACCACTGCACCTCGCTAATTTATTTTTTCTTTCTTTATGTTATTAATGCACCCAAGTTTTGTTTTTTTTTCTTCCCCTAGATGGACTCTCACTCTGTTGCCAGGCTGGAGTGCAGTGGCACAATCTCGGTTCATTGCAACCTCTGCTTCCCAGGTTCAAGCGATTCGCTTTCCTCAGCCTCCCAAGTAGCTGGGATTACAGGTGCCTGCCATCATGCCCAGCTACTTTTTGTATTTTTAGTAGAGATGGGGTTTCACCATGTTGGCCAAGCTGGTCTCGATCTCCTGACCTTGTGATCTACCTGCCTCAGCCTCCCAAAGTGCTGGGATTACAGGCATGAGCCACCGCACTCGGCCTTAATGTACCCAACTTTTGTCTCACTGATTTGTTTTAATTTTTATTGTAGAGACAGGGTCTTATGATGTTGCCCAGTCTGGTCTTGAACTCCTGGCCTCAAGCGATCCTCCTGCCTTAGCCTCCAAAAGTGCTGGGATTACAGGTGTGAGATTACAGGTACATACATTTAGTAGAATCTGTTAGAGAATAACACTTCCAGAAAAGGGAAAAGTGGCTTAAACAGTGTAGGTAGCTGGTGGTCATCTCACCCTCTGGGGAATTTTTGTTCCCTTTCCAATTTTGCATGGGCATTTTCCCCACTCACTGTTGGGGGCCTCCTCCGGTTTTCTAGCTCAGCCAGCAGGAAGCATTCCCTCAGGATAACATTCTGGGACTTGCACAGCACCTGTAAGTAAAGAGAAATGAACACCACATTCACATTCGTTGTTTCAGAAATCACTACAGGGCCGTCAGGACAGCTCACAGAAGTGTGCGCGAAGCAACAGAGCCATCTGCTTCTTGAATGCTTGAAGATGTTCCTGATGTAAAGAAAGGGGAACAACACAATCAAATACAGAAGACTGTGTTCACATCCTTCGTCCACTGCTTTGGCTACTTGCTGAGGCCAGCTGTTTTTTCTCACACATGATAAAACAAAAATTGTCCCTGGTTTAGTGCAGCTGCTTCAGAATAAACTGCCTCTTTAAGAATGATCCCAAGAATGGCGATCATTAAAAAATCAAGAGACAACAGATGCTCAAGAGGATGTGGAGAAATAGGAATGCTTTTACACTGTTGGGGAGTATAAATCATTTCAACCATTGTGGAAGACAGTGTGGCGATGCCTCATGGATCTAGAAACAGAAACACCATTTGACCCAGCAATCTCATTACTGGGTATATACCCAAAGGATTATACAACATTCTATTATAAAGACACATGCACATGTATGTTTATTGCAGCACTGTTCACAATAGCAAAGACTTGGAACCAACCCAAATGCCCATCAATGCTAGACTGGATAAGAAAATGTGGCACATATACACCATGGAATACTATGCAGCCATAAAAAGGGATGAGATCATGTCCTTTGCAGGGACATGGATGAAGCTGGAAACCATCATTCTCAGCAAATTAACACAGGAACAGAAAACCAAACACTACATGTTCTCACTCATAAGTAGATGTTGAACGATGAGAACACAGGGACACAGGGAGGGGAACATCACATGCTAGGGCCTGTTGGGGGGGTAGGGGTCTAGGGGAGGGAGAGCATTAGGAAAAATACCTAATGTAGTTGATGGGGTGATGGGTGCAGCAAACCACCATGGCACATGTATACCTATGTAACAATCCTGTACATTTTGCACATGTACCCCAGAACTTAAAGTATAATAATAATTAAAAAAAAGAAAATCAAAAGTTTTCTGTGTGAAAAAAAAAAATGATCCCAGGCTGGGAATGGTAGGGTTTAGGCTTGTAATCCCAGTACCTGGGGAGGCTGAGGCAGGAAGATGGCTTGAGTCCAGGAGTTTAAGAGCAGCCTGGCAACATGGCAAAACCTTGTCTCTACCAAAAAAAAAAAGAGCCAGGCGTGGTGGTGCCCACCTATGGTCCCAGTTACTCAGGAGACTGAGGTGGGAGGATCACTTGAGCCTTTGAGGTCGAGGCTGCAGTGATCTGTGATTGTGCCACTGCATTCCAGCCTGAGTGACAGATGGAGACCCTGTCTCAAAAAGAAAAAAAAAGAATGATCTCCAAGATAATGGTGTTAAGTAAAAAAAGCAAGGTGCAGACCCACACACAGTGCGCCATTATTGTGCAAAGAGAAACAGAAAAAAAGAGACACACATACACACATCCTGTGTGATCCCTGGAAGGACCCACGATACAAAAGTGAGGGCAGCTGGCTCTCGGGAGAGAGACTTGCCGACATGGGGCCCAGGACATTAGCTTTTGTACTGCTTGACTTTCTCCCCTGTGCATGTATTTTTTAAATAATCCACATGACCAAAAGTCCTTAATTTTTAAAAAATTTAATTCTCTACCAAGAAAAATACTATTTTCCCTATATACGTAGTATGGAATACTATTCAGCCTCCAAATGGATGATTCTGACATATTCCACAACATGAATGAACCTTATGCTAAGTGAAACAAGTATTATGCTTATTATGCTAAGTGCAATAAGCCAGTCGCAAAAAGACAAACACTGTATGATTCCACTCATATAAGTCCCTAGAGGGGTCAAGTTCATAGAGGTAGAAAGTAGATGGTATTTCTAGGGGCTACTGGGAGGGGGAACAGAGAGCAATAGTTTAGTGGAGACTGAGTTTCAGTTTTGCAAGATGCAGACAGTTCTGGAGATTAACCACACAACAATGCAAATCTACTCAACACTTTTGAATTGTACGTTTTAAAATGATTAAAATGCGGCCAGCCAGGCGCGTTGGCTCGTGCCTGTAATCTCAGGACTTTGGGAGGCCAAGGCAGGGGGATCACCTGAAGTCAGGAGTTTGCGACCAGCCCGATCAACATGGTGAAACTCCATCTCTACTAAAAATACAAAAAAATTATCCCAGCATGGTGGTGCACACTTGTAATTCCAGCTACTAGGGAGGCTGAGGCAGGAGAATTGCTTGAATCCGAGAGGCAGAGGTTGCAGTGAGTTGAGATCATGCCACTGTACTCCAGCCTGGGTGACAGAGCAAGACTCTGTCTCAAAAAGAACAAATAAATAAAATGATTAAAATGCTAAATTTTGTTATGTATGTTTTGCCACAACTCAAAAAAATTTTTTTTTCTTTTTTTTGAGACAGGGTCTCACTCTGTTTTTGAGACAGGGTCTCACCCTGTCATTCAGGCTGGAGTGTGGTGGCACGGTCACAGCTCATTGCACTTATACTTTCTGGGCTCAAGTGATCCTTCCACCTCAGCCTCCCAAGTAGCTGGGACTGCAGGGGCATGCCACCACCCCTAGGTCACTTTTTTTTTTTTGGTAGGGATGGGGTTTCACCATGTCATCCAGGTTGGGCTCAAGCTCCTGGGCTCAAGTGATCCACCCACCTCGGCCTCCCAAAGTACTAGGATTACAGGCGTGAACCACTGAGCCTGGCCCCCCAGTTTTTTTAATTGAATTTTTTGTTGTTGTTTAACCCATTGCTGTTCTAAACTACAGGGATACGGAAGAACAATCTTCCAATAGTAAAGAAAAAAATTAGAAGTGTTCCATCCTGCCCTGGTTGGTGAAGGGAGAGATTCAGAGATTCAGAGATTCAGAGATTTTTTCTGTGTGATGTCCTCTCCGTGGATGGGTTTGTGAAGCTGATGGCCGTGACCTCTAGAAGGGAAGCCGTTGGAGGAACGCTGTCTCCCATTTGTCAACCAGACACTTCTGCTCCCATGTTCTTCACAGCCACTCCATGAGGAGGACAGCAGCAGGCCCACTGCACCGCTGGGGAAATCGGCCGCAAGGTCTACAACAGGGAAGGGGCTGGACTGGACTCAGACCCAGAGAGTGACTGTCTGGTGGATCCAAAGCTAGGAGTTGCTCGTCTACCCTGAGTCCGAAAAGGTGGAGACAACCAGTCCCAGAAGTGGTAGAGAAAGTTCAGGAAGGCAGAAAAAACTCCTGAGGTGACGGTTCACCTGCTCACTTGAAAATGTTACCTTTAGGTTTAAGCTTTTTATAAACCAAGCTAATACAATCTAATTTTGTACAAAACAGTTAAGTATTTTAACACAAAATAAGGGCCTTAAAAAAAAATCGAGGTTTTAGGCATGGCGTGGTGGCTGATGCCTGCAATCCCAGAGCTTTGGGTGGGTGAGATGGGAGGATCACTTGAGGCCAGGAGTTTGAGACCAGCCTGGGCAACCATAGCAACATCCTGTCTCCACAAACAAAAAAATCAGTTGGGTGTAGTGGTGTGTATCTGAAGTCCCAGGTACACAGACTGAGGCAGGAGGATCACTTGAGTCCAGGAGGCTGAGGCTGCAGTGGGCTACGGGCTATGATGGTGCTACTGCACTCCAGCCTGGGTAACAGAGGGAGACCGTGTCTCAGAAACAGCAGCAGCAGCCAGCAGCATTTTTCAGATTGATGAGATATATGGAAAGGCAAAGAGACTGGGAATTCCATTAGCAGCCCTGGGGGCTAATACCGTCTCCAGCCCCCACCTCATGCCTTGTGACAGTTGCAACCTGTCTGGGTCTCAGCTTCCTCATCCTCAGATCATGTCGCCTCAGTATATTCTCATGATACCAGAACGAAATCTCTACTTCCCCTGTGGACCTGCTGCAGCTAAGCTCTCAGTCCCCTTTCCTGACATTTCCCCTCTTCCAGGCCACAGGACCTTTGCACATGCTGGTCCTTCTACCTGGAATAACTTCTGATCCTTGTATGGCCAAAATCATTCTCATTCAGGTTTTAGCTCAAAGTCATCTCTGAGGGGGTGTTTTCTCTCACCTAAATTAAAAATGTCCCCTTCAACCACAGTTCCTTGTTTATTCTCTTTGCAGTACTTCTCACTGATGGATAACTTATTTGTGTACATGTTCATCCTCTGCTTCCCCAACTCCAGACTGTAAGCCCCGTAAGAACAAGAACTCTGTTCTGTTCACTGATGACTCCAGAGCTGGTACCCAGGAAGGGCACCACACACATCTGAATGGTTTGTTGAGTGAAGTGTCCACACAGAGGATCTTAAATGTCTATTCTGGCCATGATATGCTGGAGTTCTAACACGACACACGGAAAAGAAAAATCCAGAAGGCAAATTCTACGAAAATCACTAGAATGGGTAATATTTCAAAATCATGAGAAACACATACAGTTAAGTTTCAGACTTACCTCTTTCAGATGTCTGTAAAGAAGATCATTGTTTTTTTCCAAGAATCCTGTAAAACATTGAATAAAATGTTTTTGAATCAATGGCTCCGCCTAAAAATACGATTCCATCCCAACTCATTGCAAAGGGAAATTCTGAAAAATAATGTCTTCAGATTAGATCACAGTTTCTCAGCCTTGGCACTATGAACATTTGGGCCTGGGTCTTTTTTTTTTTTTTTTTTTTGAGACAGAGTCTCACCTTGTTGCCCAGGCTGGAGTACAATGGTGCGATCTCGGCTCACTTGTAACCTCCGCCTCCTGGGTTCAGTTAATTTTCCTGCCTCAGTCTCCAGAGTAGCTGGGATTACAGGCATCTGCCACCATGCCTGGCTAATTTTTTGTATTTTTAGTAGAGATGGGGTTTCACCATCTTGGCTAGGCTGGTCTCGAACTCCTGACCTCAAGTGATCCACCCGCCTTGGCCTCCCAAAGTGCTGGGATTACAAGCGTGAGCCACTGCGCCCAGCCAAGGGCTGGATCATTGTTTGCGGTGGGGGCTGTCCCATGCCTTGTGGGATGTTGAGGAGCGTCCCAGGCCTCTATTTACACTAGATCCCAGTAACACTCTTCCCAGTTGCAGCAACCAAATGTATCTCTAGATTATATGGTTTGGTTCTGTACCCTCACCCAAATCTCAAGACAAATTGCAATCCCCAGTGTTGGAATAGGGGCCTGGTGGGAGGTGATTGGATCATGGGGACAGATTTCCCCCTTGCTGTTCTCATGATAGTTCTCACCATATCTGGTTGTTTAAAAGTGTGTAGCACCTCCTCCTTCACTCTATTCCTCCCTCTCCAGCCACGTAAGATGTGCTTGCTTCCCCCTCACCTTCCGCCACGATTGTAAGTTTCCCGAGGCCTCCCAAGCCATGCTTCCTGCACAGCCTGCAGAACTTAGAGTCAATTAAACCTCTTCTTTATAAATTACCCAATCTCAGGTAGTTCTTTATAGCAATGTGAGAATGGACAAATATACTAGACATTGCCACATATCCCTTGCAGGGGTAACATGTCCCTCGCTGAGAACCAGGCCCTCAGAACTGAACTCACGGCACAAATGCTATATTCAACCCTGATGAGCTATCATATAAATATGCATAGTCTTTACATGAAGTATTGTACACTTGCCCTAGTCCAATAGCAAAGAAACACACATACACTACATATACAGGAACAGAGGGGACGCTGAACCTCAAGGACAGCCAGCTGGGACCCTGTAAATAGATGAGAAAATTCCCCACCACGGAGAAAAAACAAACCCACAAACTCAAGCGCCCTGGCTGGTGGGACCCGACAGCGTCTTCAGACAAAGACAGTTATTGATTACACGAGAAACAAAATGGCATTATGAGGGCAAAACCAGATTTTTAAAAAAAGGATTGGGACAGCCAAGCATGGTGTCTCATGCCTGTAATCCCAGCACTTTGGGAGGCTGAGGCGGGAGGATCACTTGAGCCTAGGGATTTGAGAGCAGCCTTGGCAACATGGTGAGTTTGAGACCAGCCTGTCTCTACACAACTTTTTTAAAAACTTAGCTGCATGTGGTGGTACATGCCTATAGTCACAGCTACTTGGGGAGCTGAGGTAGGAGGATCGCTTGAGCCCAGGAAGTCAAGACTGTAGTGAGCCACGATTGTACCACTGCACTCTAGTCTAGGCAACAGAGTGAAACCCTGTTTCAAAAAAAAATGATTAAATAAAAATAAAAAGACATGCATCAAAAGTGTTTGAGAAAAAAATGGTGGCCTAGAAGCAAGCTGGCTTCACTCCCTGCACAGAAAACAAAAATCAAGTAATAAAGCATGAGATTACTACTAGCAATATCCCAGAACTCAAATATGCAGATGACATAATTCCTGGTGCTACAAAGAAGTAGAAAAACTCAGAGCAGGTGGTAAAAGAATCAGATTTCCATATCCATGATGACCCCCCCATCATCTGCCTGGCACCAAGCACATGGAAAACTCCTACCAACACACAATTTCTACATGGAAAAAAGTGAGATCAAGGTAGAGTGAGTGATTGTGTGTGTGTGTGTGTGTGTGTGTGTCCTCACATTCATAGGTGAATGCAGAAAACCTTTCTATTTTCCTAGAAGTAGTTACAAGAAACCGTTGATTCTTGTGGTCTCCCCCTGAGGGAGATACTGAGTAAAAGGCATTTTAGTTTCTCTTTTGTTCTTTTCTGTGCTATCAGCGGGTTTTAGCTCTACATGTGTATTACGTTTATTCTTTAAACAAAAATCAAGGGATTTTCTACATAAAGAGACTCATCCTATTAAAAACATTTTTACCTCTTTGTCATTTTGCATTCAAAGAAAAAAACCCCAAATACCTGTACATGTTATTACTTTTTAAAAGATTCTTAGAAATATCTCTTTTTATATTTATTTTTTTTTTGACACAGAGTCTTACACTGTTGCCCAGGCTGGAGTGCAATGGCATGATCTCGGCTCACTGCAACCTCTGCCTCCCAGGTTCAGGTAATATTCCTGCTTCAGCCTCCCAAGTAGCTGGCATTACAGACACCTGCCACCATGCCTAGCTGATTTTTTGTAATTTTAGTAGGGACAGGCTTTCACTATGTTGGCCAGGCTGGTCTCGAACGCCTAACCTTGTAATCCACCTGCCTCAGCCTCCCAAAGTGCTGGGATTACAGGTGTGAGCCACCGTGCCCAGCCCTTAGAAATATACTCTTATTTAAAAGTAAAAATAGTGGTTGGTGTGGTAGCTTACTCATGTAATCCCAGCACTTCGGGAGGCAGAGGTGGGTGGCTCACTTGAGGTCAGGAGTTCCAGACCAGCCTGGCCAACATGGTGAAACCCTGTTTCTACTAAAAATACCAAAAAAAAAAAAATTTAGCCTGGCACGGTGGCAGGTGCCTGTAGTCCCAGCTACTTGGGAGGCTGAGGGAGGAGAATGGCTTGAACCCAGGAGGCGGAGGTTGCAGTGAGCTGAGATTGCGCCACTGTACTCCAGCCTGGGCGACAGAGCGAGACTCCCTTTCAAAATAAAAATGAAATGAAATGAAATTAAATGAATGGTGGTAATGTTGTCACAACTCTGTCTGAATATATTAATACTAAAAACAACTGAATTGCACATTTTTAAATGGGGTAAATATATGACATGTAAATTGCATCTCAATAAAGTGGTTGTTTTCAAAAATAATAAATACAATACAATTAGAAAGACTTTTTCAAATGGCTTGAATGTGAGGTTAGGGAACATTTCGGATGGCTGTGCACCATTTCCTCCATGGACTCGGAACTTATTGTAAGACACCAAGCTGGGCACATATATGGCTGTCACCTGTACCCCATGGCCACTCACCCTTGGTGCAGTATGTGACCTCCCCTGCGTAGTGGAGGAGGCGGAACTCCATCCAGCCAATCCTCTTTCGGTCCTTTGGACCAGCCAGCTTACGGCTATAAGACAGAAAGAGACATGAGTTGAACTTTCCTTTCTTTTTTTTTTCAGATGGAGTCTTGCTCTGTTGCCCAGGCTGGAGTACAGTGGCATGATCTTGGTTCACTGCAACCTCCGTCCCCTGGGTTTAAGTGATTCTCCTGCCTCAGCCTCCGGAGTAGTTGGGATTACAGGCATGCGCCACCATACCCAGCTAATTTTTGTATTTTCAGTAGAGATGGGGTTTCACCATGTTGGCCAAGCTGATCTGGAACTCCTGACCTTGTGATCTGCTCACCTCCAGCTCCCAAAGTGCTGGTAAGATTACAGGCCTGAACCATTGTACCCAGCCCATGAATGGAACTTTTTACTTCACTGAAACAAAATGGCACCAATATATGAAGCAAAGAGTGAGAGAGGGATGTCTTCAACCAGTTGAGTCCACACTGAAAGCCACCACACAGGGAGGCTCCTAGGAAGTCTTGTTACTTATTTTCTGGCTATAGACCAAGATTTCTTTAAAATTAGATCCTTTGGCCAGGCATGGTGGCTCACATCTGTAATCCTAGCACTTTGGGAGGCTGAGGCAGGTGGATCATTTGAGGCCAGGAGTTTGAGATTAGTCTGGGCAACACAGCCAGACCCTCTCTTTTAAAAAAATACAAAAAACTGGCTGGGAGTGATGGCATGTGCCTTGTAGTCCCAGCTACTCGGGAGGCTGAGGTAGGAGGACTGCTTGAGTACAGGAATTTGAGGCTGCAGTGAGTTATAATTAACCCTCTAGACTACAACCTGGGCAACAGAGTGAGATCCTGTCTCAAAAAAAAAAAAGATCCTTTCTTCCCATAAACCCTGAGAAATAAAAGTATAGAAGAGCCACAGAAATACATGTATTTGTATAACAAATTAACTCCTGTTTTTCTAGGTGATGTAAGTAAGAACGATTTTATATCTTACATTTTTGTGATGTTGAGAGACTGAAATACTCATGAAACATCAGTTTTCAGGTTCTACAGATTCTTGATTTTTTTTTTTTTTTTTTTTCTGGGATGGAGTTTTACTCTATCTCCTAGGCTGGAGTGCAATGGTGTGATCTTGGCTCACTGCAACCTCAGTCTTCTGAGTTCAAGTGATTCTCCTGCCTCAGCCTCCCTAGTAGCTGGGATTACAGGCATGAGCCACCACTCCTGGCTAATTTTTTTGTATTTTTAGTGGAGACGGGGTTTCACCATGTTGGTCAGGCTGGTCTCGAACTCCTGACCTCAGGTGATCCACCTGTCTCGGTCACCCAAAGTGCTGGGATTACAGAAGTGAGCCACTGAGCCTGGCCAGATTCTTGATTTTTTAAAATGACTTTTACTTGAATCTGTTATACAGATTGACAGCACATATATTCTAAGTGTATAGCTCAATGAATTTTTGAAAACAACATGCCTCTGTAACCAGCATCCAGATTAAGAAGCAGAGCTTTCATTACCAGCCCCTGAGAACCCCTACTTGGAGCCCTTTCCAGTTGCAACCGGACATGTAGCAACATAAGTTAATTTTTACCTAGTTGTATGCGTTGCATAGGAATGGAATTATATAGTATGTACTCTTTTTTTTTTTTTTTTTTTTTTTGAGATGGAGTCTTGCTCTGTCATCCAGGCTGGAGTGCAGTGGCGCAATCTTGGCTCACTGCAACCTCCACCTCCTGGGTTCAAGCAATTCTCCTGCCTCAGCCTCCCAAGTAGCTGGAACTACAGGAGCGCATCACCACACCTGGCTAATATTTGTATTTTTAGTAGAGATGGGGTTTCACTGTGTTGGCTAGGCTGGTCTTGAACTCCTGACCTCAGGTGATCTGCCTGCCTCGGCCTCCTACAGTGCTGGGATTACAGGCGTGAGCCAGTGTGCCCGGCCACAGTATGTCCTCTTTTGTGTCTGACTTCTATTACTCACATTTGTGTAATTTACGTACATCACTGCATGCCGTTATAGATTATTCACTGCACAGTGATCTATTATTCCATTTGTGAATATACCCCAATTTATTTTTCCATTCTTAATTCACTACACAATTTCATTTACTTATCCTTTGCAATTTCATTTACGTATCCTTTCAGTATTCTACAACAGGTCTGATAAAGCCACCACCATTTACTAAGTATTTACCATGGCCAGAAACTACACTAGACAATTCACAGCATCATTTACAAAGCTGGATGGTAGGTATATTGATAACCCCATCTTGTAGCAGGTGAAACACAAATGCAAGAGCATTCAGTTGGTCTTGGGGCGGGTGCATTGACTTACTTCTGTAATCCCAGCATTTTGGAAGGCCAAGGTGGGTGGATCATTTGAGGTCCAGAGTTTGAGACCAGCCTGGCCAACATGGTGAAACCTCATCTCTATTAAAAATACAAAAATTAGTGGGGTGTGGCCCAGTGCGGGGGCTCACGCCTGTAATCCCGGCACTTGGGGAGGCCAAGGAAGGTGAATTGCCTGAGGTCAGGAGTTTGAGACCAGCCTGGCTAACATGGTGAAACCCCATCTCTACTAAAAATACAAAAAAAAAAAAAAATAGCCAGGCATGGTGATGTGTGCCTGTAGTCCCAGCTACTTGGGAGGCTGAGGCAGGAGAAACACTTGAACCTGGGAGCCAGAGGTTGCAGTGGGTTGAGATTGTGCCACTGCACTCCAGCCTAGAGGACGGAGCAAGACTCTCTCAAAATGAAAAAAAGAAAAAAAAATTAGCCAGGCATGGTGGCAGGCACCTGTAATCCTAGCTACTCAGGAGGCTGAGGCAGGAGAATCGCTTGAACCTGGGAGGCAGAGGTTGTAGCGAGCAGAGATCGTGCCACTGTACTCCAGCCTGGGAGACAGAGTGAGACTCCATCTTAAAAAAAACAAAAAACAAAAAAGAAACAAAACAGGTCTTAATGACTCCAGCATATGCTTTTAAATTATCTCCTCCTTACCTCAAAGACTAAGTTAAATGTCTAGTTGATCTTCTGTGCTGTGGTACTCTATATCTGATCTGCATGGTGGTTACACAGGCACATACAAATACAAAAATTCATCAGGTTGTACATTTTGAATCTATACACATCACTGTATTTTACACCTGAATTTTTTAAAGAGATTATTTCATGTACATACACATGTTCAAAATACAATGATCACTGAATAAAGGAAGATATAGCATCTTTTTAAAAAATTATACTTATGTCTGGGCACAATGGCTCACACCTGTAATCCCAGCACTTTGGGAGGCCAAGACAGGTGGATCACTTGAAGCCAGGAGCTCCAGACCAGCCTAGGTAACAGGGTGAAACCCTGTCTCTACAAAAAAACATAAAAATTAGCCAGGCATGATGGTGCATGTCTATAGTCCCAGCTTCTTGGGAGGCTGAGGTTGGAGGACTGCTTGAGCCTGGGATGTTGAGGCTGCAGTGAGCTGTGATCATGTCACTGCACTCCAGCCTATGTGACAGACTGAGACCGTGTCTCAAAAAAAATCATGCTTGTAATTCATTTAAGTTTGATTTCTTCTAACAAAGATCTGGCACATCTCTGAGTGGTATATCCTAAAGATATTTTCATGTATGAAGTCGTTGTTCTCTTGAAGAACACTATCCAAATACTAAAGAAAATGGATACACAATGATCTTCCCCCATGCAAAATCTGGTCAAATAAAGTACGTACGTTTCAAAGTGTGCGTGTTTGCCCACTTTCTCTTCCAATTTCTCCAGGAAACTCAAGTCTGTAGCAGGACCAGGACGAATGCATTCTTCATCCTTCAAAAGAAAAAGAGA
The DNA here is from genome assembly GCA_963573385.1 of Cacajao melanocephalus. Taxonomy (NCBI): domain Eukaryota; kingdom Metazoa; phylum Chordata; class Mammalia; order Primates; family Pitheciidae; genus Cacajao; species Cacajao melanocephalus. The sequence continues at coordinate 60,210 of CAUYLG010002433.1, forward strand.
AGTCTCAATCCACAGCACCACACTCCATCAATGCCAGGTTGAAATGCTTTCACCGGCTGGACCAGAAAGTACTGAACTAAAAGAGTCATTTCATGTAAGTGCAGGTGAACATTCTGGGGGAAGGAAGGCAGATTTGATAAGGGGACCATGGAACCAGAGGGCCTGAATATCCCATGAAAAGTCAACTCTCCCACTACCTGACTCAAAGTCTTTCCAAAGATACTCCACAGTTACTAGGACCAGCTTAATGTCAACCTCATTTTCTCTAAATCAGTCATCACCGATCACAGTCACAATGTGTACAGACTCTTGTTGTAGAAGAGAAGCCTCATGGAAAGAAAGGTATAAAACCAGTTGAGTTTCATATTTCAGAAGTTCATCTTTCTGTTTCCTATTTTTCATCCTCAAGAATGATATCATTTAGTTGACCATCATAAAAATTATGGATGTAGCCAGGTGAATTGGTTCACACCTATAATCCCAGCATTTTGGCAGGCCAAGTTGGGAGGATGATTTGAGCCCGGGAGTTTGAGATCAGGCTGGGCCACATGGTGAAACCCTGTCTCTACAAAAATTTTAAAACTTAGCCAGGTGTGGTGGTATACCTCTGTAGTCTCAGCTACTCAGGAGGCTGAGGTTGGGAGGATTGCTTGAGCCCAGGAGTTAGAGACCACCCTGGCTCAACCCTTTTTTTTTGAGATGGAGTCTTGCTCTGTCACCCAGGCTGGAGTGCAGTGGCATGATATTGGCTCACTGCAACCTCCATCTCCTGGTTCAAGCAATTCTCCCACCTCAGCCTCCCGAGTAGCTAGGGCTACAGGCATATGCCATTATGCCTGGCTAATTTTTGTATTTTTAGTAGAGACAGGGTTTCACCATGTTAGTCAGGCTGCTCTTGAACTCCTGACCTCAGGCAATCCACTTGCCTCAGCCTCCCAAAGTGCTGGGATTACAGGAGTGAGACACTGCACCTGGCCTGGCTCAACCCTTTTTAAGCCTGGGAGAAAGCTCTTCTAAGAGTTGTAAATGCCGGGTGAATAGGCTCTAATTCAACATTAATTTTTCTCACCAGAATGGATATGATTCCTTTGTGTCTCTCTTCTACCAAATCACAGATGATCTTGTTGTTGAAATATTGAATTGGCTCCCACTAAAATGACAAAGAGGAACAAATTCTCCAAGAAAGATTTAGATGAGCATAAAAGATTGGTTTTAAATTGGTTTTCTAAAACATCTTTTTTCAAAATCTAGTTTTTACATTCAACCTTAAACAAATTATATTTTCTGAATATCAAAACAATTTCTCAGGAAATAAGCAGAGGAGGACAAAAAAATTAACCCTCAGTACTAATCAGGAAAATCTCCAATGAAATAATATTTCAATGAAATGTCTTTAGTGGTTGGGCACAGTGACTCACACCTGTAATCCCAGCACTTTGGGAGGTCGAGGGAGGAAGATCACTTGAGTCCAGGAGTTTGAGAACAGCCTGGGCAACATAGAGAGACCCTGTCTCTACAAAAAAAAATCAAACAATTAGCCAGGGGTGGTGGTATGTGCCTGCGGTCCCAGCTACTCAGGAGGCTGAGGCAGGAGGATCACTTGAGCCCAGGAGGCGGAGGTTGCAACGAGCCATGATTGTGCCACTGCACTCCAGCCTGGGCGACAGAGTGAGACCGTCTCAAAAAACTTAAATCAATTAAATTTTAAAAAACGTCTTTAGCTAGATTAAGAAATCAAATGAGAAAACATGAAAATGTTTACCTCTATGCCTTCCATTTCATATTCTGCCTGTTCCGCTTTTAGAGTCCTCTCGATTAACAGTTGCTGGAGTTTCTCGTTGCAGTAATTTATACAGAACTGTTCAAAACTGGAGATACAGAAGATTTAAATAACTAAAGTTACATGAAAATAAAAATAAAAAAATTATATTCTTGGCTGGGCGGGGTGGCTCAACACCTGTAATCCCAGTACTTTGGGAGGCTGAGGTGGGTGGATCACGAGGTCAGGTGTTCAAGACCAGCCTGGCCAAGATGACGAAACCCTGTCTCTACTACAAATACAAAAAAAGAAGAAAATAGCCAGGTGTGGTGGCAGGTGCCTATAATCCCAGCTACTTGGGAGGCTGAGGCAGAGAATTGCTTGAACCTGGGAGGTAGAGGTTTCAGTGAGCCAAGATCATGCCACTGCACCCCAGCACGGGCAACAGAGTGACACTCCGTCTTAAAAAAACAAAACAAAACAAAACACAACTTACATTCTTTTAAAGGATGCTTTTTAATAAAGAAAAAGCAAAGTCCTTATTAATAATAACGATTTACTAAATAGATCATAAGAGTCAAGTGAAAATATATTTGCATTTTTATGGTTATTCCATGTCTAGGATGGTCTGTGAATTAGAAACTGTAAATCTAGACAGTTTCTGGGGACAGGAAAATCAATCTAGTAACATTAGCAAATGACTTAAACCTTAACTGAAACCTTAAAAAAGGGCAAAAGACAGGTAGGTAGGTAATGCTAAACATACCCATTCTTGTCGAAGACTTCGAACCCATATATGTCCAATAATCCAATCGCAGTTTTCATGGTGAAATCCTGGCCAAAATAACACCCCCCATTCATGGTCAGGTCTTTGCCTCTGTGCTTCTCAAAACTCTGTAGCTGCCTCCAAACTGGGACTTGGCGCTAAAGCTCACATCTCCTCTGTCTCCAGCAATACAGAAGAGCCTTTGGGTGGAAATCATTTCCCAGCCTGCTGCTCCTGCCTGCTCAGATCCCACTGCGGCTTCCACAGCCATCATCTGTGTAGTGAGACCTCCCCCTACACACTGCTCTTTTTTTTTTTTGTTTTGAGATGGAGTATTGCTCTGTTGCTCAGGCCAGAGTGCAGTGGTACGAGCTTGGCTTACTGCAACCTCTGCCTCCCAGGTTCCAGTGATTCTCTTGCCTCAGCCTCCTGAATAGCTGGGACTACAGGCACATACCACCACACCCAGCTAATTTTTTGTATTTTTAGTAGAGACGGGGTCTCACCATGTTGGCCAGGCTGGTCTGGAACTCCTGACCTAACCCGCCTTGGCCTCCCAAAGTGTTGGGATTACAGGTGTGAGCAACCGACCCGGCCAACCTTCCCTTTCTGATTCACTTCTTTGCTTCAGCTGTCCAAAGCCTCCCAAGCCAACGTAAAATAAAAAAAAAAAAAAAAAAGAAAGAAAGAAAGGACCTATAGATAGACAAGAAGATGCCTATCTAAGTAAGAGAACCAACAGGCCAGGGTGCGTATTTAAAGATAATGTATTTATTTCAGGTAGGGTATGGTGGCTCATGCCTATAATCCTAGCACTTTGGGAGGCCAAGGCAGACGGATCAATTGTGGCCAGGGGTTTGAGACCAGCCTGGCCAACATGGCCAAACCCTGTCTCTACTAAAAAATTACAAAATTAGCCAGGCATGGTGGTATGCACCTGTAATCCCAGTTACTAGAGAGGCTGAGGCACAAGGGCACAAGAATCGCTTGAACCCAGAAGGTGGAGGTTGCAGTGAGCCAAGACCGCGCTACTGTACTCCAGCCTGGATGACAGAGCCAGACTCTGTCCCCCCTAACAACAACAACAAAAAAAGATAATTTAACAAAATTATCTTTATTATTAAATAAAAGAATATTTTGTTTTAAAGGGACACAATTAAATCCTCTGTTTGAGTGTCCTAAGTTGCTGCCTCCAAAATCATCTTTTGTGTCCTCCCCCCCGAGTTTTGTTACAACCACGTATCCCCTCCCCATCCACGTATCATTGCCTTAATTTTTAACTTGGATTAAATCCTTTTATTTAAATAATTCCACTTGAAAAGGAAACATGACTGAAGTGTGAGTTTGAAGGGCTAGTTTTTTTTTCTTAAACACGTTAAAATATGCTACTGTTGAAATTTTAAAAATGTCAGCTGAATATATTACTGTTGACATTTAAACATTTGTGGCGGTTCATGCCAGTAATCCCAGCACTTGGGAGGCAGCAGTGGGAAGATGGCTTGAGCCTGGGGTTCGAGACCAGCCTACAGCTACCAGACAACACGGCAAGACCTCACCACGGCAAAAAAATTTCTAAAATTTAGCCAAGCATGGTGGCATGCAACAGTAGTTCCTGCCATTCAGGAGGCTGAGGCAGGAGGACTGCTTGAGCTCAAGAGTTGGGGGTTGCAGTGGGTTATAATTGCACCACTGCACTCCAGCCTGAGTGACAGAGTGAGATCTTGTCTCTAAAAAAATAAGTTTCTGTGCATACCCGAAGCCATCTGGCATACCACAAGGGCTATGCATAGCACACTTTGGGACACACTGTGCAACTTATTGGGCATACATTCCTACTTTATGCTACATACCGGAAAGTGAATAGGGAAAGACGCCAGCCCCGCCCACGAGGCGCCACAGTCCATTCTCCCTCCCAAATTCTTTAAAGGAACTATGATGATCATAAAACATCACCACATTAGTGAGAGCAAGGTATCCAAAATGTGTTGCCCAACCTTGTTAACTAAGGAGGAATTGATTTTGTTGACCAGCCAAGTAAATGTTCGTCCATAAACAGCCTTCGCCATTGCATCCCTAGCATAGACAGAGAGTTGTAGTGTCAATGGGCAGATCACCTGAAAAGAATGACAAGGCGCACCATTATAGATGGAAAAAAAAAAGCCCCCAGAGCGTTCAAACTAATCTTTAAAAAAATAAAGAGAGAGGGTCTTGCTCTGCTGCCCAGCCTGGAATACAGTGGCACAGTCATAGCTCACTGTAGCCTCTAACTCCTGGACTCAAGCGATCCTCCCATCTCAGTCTTCCGAGTAGCTGTGACTACAGGTGCCCACCACCATGCCCTGATAATTTTTAAATTTTTTTTAGAAATGTGGTCTAGCCATGTCACCTAGGCTGGTCTCAAACTCCTGGACTCCAGCAATCCTCCCACTGTAGCCTCCCAAAGTGATTACAGGTATAAGCCACCACACCCAGCCTTGAACTAGTGTTGACTGATGACTGGCAAAGGATACATGCTGGGAAGATGCTACTCTCGCCTTTGGTTCACACAATGGCTCTTTCTTGAGTGCCCACTGTGTGCCAGGCACTGTGCTGCGCTGCCAAGACACAGCTGTAACCCAGACACACAGTCCTGACCTTCATGGACTCACAGTTCATTTGGGGGTAGGGAGGGATGGAGAGACATTCAAAGAAGCACACAGTCATGTTCAAAGGGCTGCAAGAGATACATATGGTGCTTTGAGGTAGAGGTGAAAGGATCAGAGAAGGCTCCTTGAGGAAGTGGCCCCCAAGAGATGAAGAATGAAGGGGAGTTAACTAGATGAAGCATTGGGAACAGTGTTCCAGCAGAAGGAACAGCATATGCAAAGACTCCTGCGGAGGAAACAGCATGTGCAAAGACTCCTGTATAGGGAGTATGAGGTGTAGATTGCTAGCATTGGTGTGGTGGTGGTGATGGTAATAGGGGATGGTAATGAGGCAGGAAACCTCGCAGGAGCTGGATCATGCAGGGCCTGGTGAGCTGGGATCAAAGGTTTGGCCTCTCCCGAGGCCACCATCCTGCTGTTATCAGAGGGAGGCAGCAGCAGCAGCAGGGAAGGCCGGCACATTTCCACCTAGAGGCATTTTTACCTCCTCAGTTTTGGCTTCAATTTTTCTGTGGGTGAGAGCTTCCAGAAGGACTGATGGGTGGACCCCCAGGAGCTGAATGAAAGAAATCCAAAGTGCTATTCAGTGACCCAGTTTTACTTGCTTTTTATTATTTTTTTAGAGACAAGATATGGCTCTGTTGCCCAGGTGGGGGTGTGGTGGCACAATCATAGCTCACTGTAACTTTTTTTTTGAGACAGGATCTCACTCTGTCACCCAGGCTGGAGTGCAGTGGCACGATCTCAGCTTACTGCAACCTCTGCCTCCTGGGCTGAAGTGATCCTCCCACCTCAGCCTTCTGAGTAGCTGGGACTACAGGTATGTGCCACCATTTATAACTATTTTTTTTTTTTAGAGATGGGGTCTCACTACATTGCCCAGGCTGGAGTGCAGTGGCATGATGGTGGCTCACTTAAATTTCTGGCCTCAAGCTATCCTCCCACCTTGGCCTCCCAAAGTGCTGGAATCACAGGCATGAGCCATTGCTCCCGGCCTACTCACTAGCTTATAGAGTTTGTGGAGTATCCAGGCCCAGGGTTATCTGCCCAGACTGATCATTGTGCTTCAGTATGAAGCAGACCACAACAGCTCCTTCAACCAACTGGCTTTTACTCCCTCCCCTTCCTCCAAACCCTCACTCTTTAAACATCCTAATCAATATCAGCCAGAAGAGCATGGCACCAGACATTCAGGCCTAAATGTGGGCATCCAGCTGCCTCTCTCCTCTCCCACCCCTCTGGCTCCCTCTGTCCTCTCCAAAAGGGGAACATCACCTTGGCTATCCACTTGATCTCGTGGGTGTCTGGGATAGCGGCACAGCCTTGGTCGTCTTCTTCAAAACCAATGTTCCCCAGGTGTAAGACACTGGCAATAATTCCAAAGAGATTCTGGGAACATGGGAAGTGTTCAGAGACAGGAGATTAGGAGGACAGGGAAAGAGAACAGTGGCCGCCTAACTGATATATGTCATTAGCGGAGACATCTGAAGGAAAAACACCCCTATCCCAACTCCAGACCTGAGCTCACAGAACCAAGCCCTCCTCCTTCCCCAGAAATCAGCCCTGTTATTCACTTCAGGTCCGGCATGGAACACTTTATTTTCATATAACAACAAATACATACATTTTTCATAAAATAAAACACTTTTATAAAATACTTTCTAAAATAAATCCCACTAATGAACCCATTTAATTTTTAAATACCATGAGATATCTATCTATCTATCTATAATTTTTTTAGAGACAGGGTTTTGCTTTGTCACCCAGGCTGGAGTCCAGTGGTGCCATCATAGTTCCCTGCAGCCTCAACCTCCTAGGCTCAAGAAGTCCTCATCCTCCCACCTCAGCCTCCTGAGTGCCTGGGACTACAGGCATACACCACCATGCCTGGCTAATTTTTAAAGTTTTTTGTAGAGGCAGGGTCTCGCTAGGTTGCCCAGGCTGGTCACAAACTCCAAGCCTCAAGCAATCTTTCTACCTCAGCCTCCCAAAGCATCAGGATTACAGGTGTGAGCCACTGCACCTGGGCTCAGATATATATGTTTTTAAATTACATTCTGGCCCTTGAAAGATTGATAGTTTAACAATCAAAATGAAAAAAAAAAGACAAAAAGATGTAAAAACAAAGTGTTTATAAATTCTACAATTTGTTCCAGTTTTTGTCAAAATAGAAGCCTCAATAAATGAGAATCCTGTAATTCTATGGCATTTAAATTGTTGAGACCGGACTTACCTTAGGGGAGAAAAAACCCGACTCCTCCTCCTTGTCAGATATAACCCACAGTTAATATTTGAATTTCAAATGTCCAATACTTTTTTAGTATAAGTTTGCCCACATGCAATAATTGGAACATGGTTATATTAAAAAATTCTTCACTGTTTATCTGAAATTCATATGTAACTGGGCATCCTGTATTTTTGTTTTTCTGAGACAGAATCTCGCTCTGTCACCCAGGCTGGAGTACAGTGACATGATCTCGGCTCACTGCAACCTCCGCCTCCCAGGTTCAAGCAATTCTCCTCCCTCAGCCTCCTGAGTAGCTGGGACTACAGGTGCCCACCATCATGCCCAGCTAATTTTTGTACTATTTTAGTAGAGACAGGGTTTCACCACATTGGCCAGGCTGGTCTCAAACTCCTGACCTCAAGTGATCCGCCCACCTTGGCCTCCCAAAGTGCTGGGACTGCAGGTGTGAGCCACTGCACCTGGCTGCATCCTGTATGTTTATTTGTTGAATCCGGCAACTGTATCATGCAAACACCAGGAAACCAGGAGTGTTCCCTCAGTCCCAGAGGAAACTGTCGGCTCTGCTGCAAAAGCACATACCTCGAGGTCAGCTTCGGTAAAATCAATGACAGAAAAGGCACTGGAAACAGTTTTCCAGTCATTCTTGTCATTAATGGATGACTCTTTGGCATAATGACCCTGTTGACAAAAAGTTTGAGTCACTTAATGTCATTTTATAGGGGCAATTAAACATGTGCATGTCTGTTTTTCTCTGAAGATGCAAAAGCTAGTCCTATAATGTACTGAATTGCAAATAAAAACAGGTTTTGCTCTAATTGTCTAGCATGTAATTATTTGACAACTGTTGCTTTTTTTTTTCAAATTTATTTGGAATTTTATTTAAAAATCTATGTTCTGGGAAAGCATTCCAAGTTACATATAAGTGGTATGTCTTTTTGTATATGTTTTTAAACATGGCTTTCTTATCATTTTTGCTAAATAAATTGAAGCTGTTTGTCTCAAGAAATATCTGCTGAAATATGCAGGGAAATTACAGTGCTTAAAATCAGAAACTCTTGACTCACTTAGAAATCACCAGCAAAAATTTCACTGCGGGACTAAATGCAAGAAGGCCTTCCCGAAAGGAAATAAAAGGTTGGCATTTAGAGAAACAGAGGTTTTGTGAAAATGGTCACAAGCAGAGGTTTTTCCCATAACTCCAGAAGCTGTCTTTTAAACAACAGACTGATTTAAAGAGAAAACGTGCTAGACAAATGTTTTTTATTATTTTGCTTTTGGGGTACAGGGTGTTCCTAGTTTCCTAGTTATCTGAAGATCTGTTTTCTTAAAAGATTTCTTCATTGTATGCGGGAAATCAGATGTGTCATACCATGAAAATATTTACTGGTGAAGTGGCCGATGTAAAATTTGCAACCTCACAAACTTTCCCACACAACCAGCAACATTTGTTCCTGCCCTTGAAGGGATGGGTCTGTGCAAATCAGTCCCGCTCCAAACCTGTTGGTTTGAAAGCAGTACAAATACACTACAAAGTGAAGCCATAAAGTTTACCGAAGTTATGAGAGATCATGAATTTTTTTTTTTTTTGAGATAGTCTCACTCTGTCACCAGGCTGGAGTGTAGTGGTACAATCTTGGCTCACCGCAACCTCTGCCTCCCGGATTCCAGTGATTCTCCTGCCTCAGCCTCCTGAGTAGCTGGGATTACAGGTGCACGCCACCATGCCCAGCTAATTTTTGTATTTTTAGTAGAGATGGGGTTTTACCATGTTGGCCAGGCTGGTCTCGATCTCTTGATCTCGTGATCCTCCTGCCTCAGCCTCCCAAAGTGCTGGGATTACAGGTGTGAGCCACCATGCCCAGCTGCCTTGGTTTTCAAATAACAGTGGCAAATTGATAGACCCATTTTCAAAGCCCCTGAAGTGTAAGAATCTAGTTGAATTAATGTGGCCAGAAAAAAATCTGCAAGAATAAAGACATGATATATTCTAAAAGAGAATGATGTAAGTATCCAAGGGTTAGAGAAGCCCCTGGGAAAATGGATAAAGCCCTCAAATATTTTTACAAATTGACCCTTTCTGATCATGCTATGGGAATGGAAACATGATGCGACCACACAGCTTTTTTGGGAAAATTAAGCCCTCCAAAAAGATTAAAAAAATCACATTTCATTTATTCTTTGTCCTAGAAATTAGTTCAGAGTTTGTTTAGTATAAAATTAGAGTATGAGATTCTTTCTTTTCATTATTTAGCTTCATTTTTCTTTCTTATTTCTATTTTCAAAATACATTTAGAGTTGGGGTCTTGCTACATTGCCCAGTCTGGTCTGAAATTCCTGGACTCAAGCTATCCTCCCGCCTCGGCCTCCCAAAGTGCTGGGATTACAGGCGTGAGCCACCATGCCCAGCCTGTCTTCATTTTTCAAGGTGAACTTCAGTTAAGCCTTCTTTTCTTCTATGCTTTCTAGGAAGTGTTGATCCTCATTTTATGAGGTTCATTTTAGAAGACCTCGTTTTCTCTCTTAAATGACGCCTTAATCTACCCTCTACAAGGTGGCCTCCATTCAAAGCCAGGCCAAGTGAGAATAGAAAGTAGAAAATTCTTGAGACAAAAAAGGTGTTAATGACGTTGAATACTGATAAGTGCCATACAGTCTGGGCTTTCTAGGCCACTAGTGCCGGCTGCAGAAAAACAAATATTGCAAGGTTATATTCTGACAGTCAATTTTGTAACACTAGACTCTAGGCTTGCTTATAGAATGGCCTGAGCTAGTTCTGTAAGGCGGTGTGTTCATTTGGCAGCAAACAGTTGTCAAGATGGAAGGCAGGAATGTGGGAAAAGATCTTTTTAAAAGTAGTTTACAGTGGCTCACACCTGTCAACTCAGCACTTTGGGAGGCCAAGGCGGGCAGATCTCTTGAGCTCAGGAGTTTGAGATCAGCCTGGGCAACATGGAGAAACCCTGTCTCTACAAAAACTACAAAAATTAGCCAGATGGCTGGGTGCGGTGACTCATGCCTGTAATCCCAGCACTTTGGGAGGCTGGGGTGGGTAGATCATATCAAGAGATTGGGACCATCCAGGCCAACCTGCTGAAACCCTGTCTCTACTAAAATACAAAAAATTAGCCGGGCATGGTGGTAAGTGCCTGTAGTGCCAGCTATTTGGGAGGTTGAGGCAGGGGAATCACTTGAACCCAGGAGGTGGAGATTGCAGTGAGCAGAGATCGTGCCACTGCACTCCAGGCTGGCAACAGAGCAAGACTCTGTCAAAAAAAAAAAAAATTAGTTAGGCATGGTACCTCATGCCTGTAGTCCCAGCTACTTGGGAGGTTGAGGTGGAAAGATAACTTGGGCCCAGGAGGTCAAGGCTGCAATGAGCCATGATTGTGCTAGTGCATTCCAGCCTGGAGGGCAGAGCAAGAACTTGTCTCAAAAAAAAAAAAATGTAGTTTGAAAGCAGAACGAGATAGCATAGGTTTTAGACATTGCTGGACAGTGAGTTTCTATCACACCTAGATCAGTGTTTCTACCTTGGCTGTACATTCAATCACCAGGAGAACATTTAAAAGAACTCAGATGCCCAGGTCCTACCCCAGACCAATGCAATCTGAATCTCTGGAGGGTATGGCCCTGGCACTTGTGTTTTTAAAGAGCTCTTCAGGTGATTCTCGTTTCAGCCAGGGATGAGAACCACTTGCCTAGACATTGGTTACTTTACCAAGGTTATACAGCTGCCAGGCACAAGAGGAGATGGATTAGATTGCTTGTGATATGTATCTAGAAATCAGCCAATAGGACACACAGCAAGGTGGTAACAGAACGTCTCAAACATCCCATGGCAGCCCGTATAAACACCTCTGATCCCCTCGTCCAAAGCGTCACCAAAGCCAGGTGCTGGTTCTTCCCACCTGTGAGAGGTATTTATACAGCTGGGGGTCTCGCTCAAGACCCAGGTAAGCCAGGCGCTCCTCTTCGCCACCTGCCAGCAGCTGGTAGAAGATGTGGAAATTCCGCTCACCTTGGTTTTGGAAGACAACTCGGGACTTCTCTATTAAGTAACTGATGATATGCCCACCTACAGGGATGCCCTTCAAAACAGAACAAAAAATGCAGCAGTGACAACAACAATCAAACCACTCTCTTCCTGGCATCTTCTGATGGACCAAAGTTCTAAGTTCAAAGGAAGTCTGAGGTATCAATCTTTTTTTTAAAATCTATCAATCTGCTATCATTAGTATTTTCTGGGTTCTGTTTACAAAGATTTTTGCTTACCCCAAGGCTACGCAGATAGTTTCTATGTCTTTTTTCTAGAAGCATGATTGTTTAGGATAATGAGCCATCACTATTTAATTTTTGTATATGGGGAGGGGTAGTAGTCAAGGTCTTTTTATTCATGTTGATATCCAGTTCATCTGTACCATTTATCGGAAAAATGATCTAGTCTCTACTGAATCATGGTGACGCTTTCGTTGTAAGTCAGTGACAGTATATGACTCTATTCTTTCTGGGTTTTATTCTGATCCACGGTCCTCTTTATCTGTCCTTGTGCCAATATCACACTGTCTTAATTAATATTTGCAATAATACATCCAATAAAGGATTTTAATTCCAGAATATATGGAGAATTCTTGCAAATCAACAGGAAAGAACTGATAACCCAGTTAAAAATGGGCAAAAGATTTGAATGAAAAAGAAAGCCTTTGAGTGGTCAAGAAGCAAAACTTCATTAATTACCAGGGAGATACAAACTTAAATCACAGTGAAAAACCACTGTATCCCATTGGAATTTCTCAAAAGGATGAACAATATAAATGTTGACAAGGGTATGGAGCAACTGGAACCGTCATTAATTATCCCTAACATGCCTTACTGGTAAGAACCCCACAATTCCGCTTCTTTAACCCAATATGAATCTACTAAATGGCACGTGCAGGGATGATCCAAGCATGCTATGTCATGGTCCCAAATTGCAAACAGCCCAAATGTCCATCAAAAGGAGAACAGATAAGCTGTGATATAATCATCAAAAAGTGAACAACTGCTACATGCAAGGACATGGATGTATCTGTCAGATATGTTGATTGAAAAAAGCTAGGCACAAAATAGAACGTACTGTGTAATTTCATTCATATGCGCTTCAATGACCAGTGAAATGAATCTGTGATCATAGAGGTCAGAACAGTGGGCAGTGGGAAGGGGGAGGTGTTGGGAAAGGGCAGGAAAAACTTCTGGATGTTAGAATTTTTTTTTCAAGACATAGGGTCTTGCTCTGTTGCCCAGGCTGGAGTGCGGTGGCATGACCATGGCTCCTTATAACCTCAAATGCCTGTGCTCAAGCAATTCCCCTGCCTCAGCCTCCCGAATAACTGGGACCACAGGCATGCATCACTATGCTTTGCTATTTTATTGGTTTTTTTTTTTTTTTTTTTGTAGAGACAAGGTCTCACTATGTTGCCTAGGCTGATCTTGAACTTGTGGGTGCAAACAATCCTCCCACCTTGACCTCCCAAAGTGCTAGGATTACAGGTGTCAGTCACCATGCCTGGCCTCCAGATACTAGATTTTTTTTTTTTTTTTTGAGATAGTGTCTCACTCTTTTGCCCAGGCTGGAGCACAGTGGCACAATCTGGGCTCACTGCAACTTCTGCCTCTGAAGTTCAAGTGATCTCCTGCCTCAGCCTCCTGAGTAGCTGGGACTAAAGATGCGTGTCACCACGCCCGGCTACTTTTTTTAAAAAATATTTTTAGTAGAGACAGGGTTTCAGCAAATTGGCCAGGCTAGTCTCAAACTTCTGACCTCAGGTGATCTGCCCACCTCAGCCTCCCAAAATGCTGGGATTACAGGCGTGAGCCACCAAGCCTGGCCTGGATGCTAGAAATTTTTATAGCTTGATCTGGGTGGTGGTTACAGAGGTGGATACATATGTAAAAATTCACTGGTCTGCCCTCATGTTTTACGGCCTTTTCAGCATATGTGTTGAACTTCCATAAAAAGTTTTAAAATATGCATAGATATTAAATTTCTTTCCAAATCCACTCCACCAGAGGCCCATATCCTGCCTCTGGGAAATTCTTGAGCCAGTCTATCCTCATCATTGAGCTCCATGCTGAGACAGCTGCTGTTCTCCCGTGTGTCATTTTACCACTTACGTACCCTTGAGAATTCTGCCCACCCTTCGCCTTGGCCCCACCTAAATTCTGTGTCTAACACAGCCACACTCATTCACTTACGCATTGTCTGTGGCTGCTTTCATGCTGTAAGAGGAGACTTGAGTCCTTGCAACTGTCTGGCTGTGTGGCTCACAAAGCCTGAAATGTTTACTATCCAGCTCTAAGGCGGCAGATCACGAGGTCAGGAGATTGAGACCAGCCTGGCCAACATGGTGAAAGCCCGTCTCTACTAAAAATAGAAAAATTAGCTGGGCATGGTTGTGCATGCTTATAATCCCAGCTACTCAGGAGGCTGAGGCAGGAGAATTGCCTGAACCAGGGAGTCAGAGGTTGCAATGAGCTGAGATTGTGCCATGGCACTCCAGCCTGACGATAGAGTGAGACTCCGTCTCAAAAAAAAAAAAAAAAAGTGCCGACCCCTGCCAGGTAAGCAGGCATGCCTAAACAACATATTGTTTACTTGTGATTTGTTTTTAGTTTTTTTTTTTTTTTTAAGATGAAGTTTCACCCTTGTTCTATAGGCTGGAGTGTAGTGGCGTGATCTTGGCTCACTGCAACTTCTGCCTCCCAGGTTCAAGTGATTGCCTTGCCTCAGCCTCCCGAGTAGCTGGGATTACAGGTGCCCACCACCACGCCTGGCTAATTTTTTGTATTTTTTTTTTTTTTAGAGACGGGTTTCACCACGTTGGCCAGGCTGGTCTTGAACTCCTGACTTCAGGCAATCCACCCTCCTTGGTCTCCCAAAGTGCTGGGATTCCAGGCATGAGCCACCGCGCCCGGCCCTTGTGATTTGTATTGAAGCTTAATGAAAAAAATGATATCACACTGGTATACAGTATGTTCCCAAGACCCATCCACTTGGGGTGTAGCTGTAGTTCATTTGCTCTCTGCAGTGTAATGCCTGATGGCGTGAACACACCACAGTGCAGTCATCCTCCTGGCGATGGACATTTTGGTTCTCTCCAGATGTGTTGGTGGTGCTCAGTCCGTTTACCATCATGAGCAGTTCTGTTATGAACATGCTTATGCATCTGGGAGTGGACGGTCACACCTTAGATTATGTTTTTTCAGCTTGCTAAGACAGCATCATATCTCTGGTACAACCCATTATTTTCCAACTATTTTCCAATATTTTACACCCCACCAGCAATGTGTAAAAATTCCTTATGATCCATATCTTCATCAATACCTGGTATATATCAGACTTCTTAGTTTTTGCCCATCTATATGGCATAAAATGTTATCTCACCAAGGTCTTTATTTGCACTTCCTAAAACTAGCACTAACCCTGAATATTTTTTTAAAAACTGCTTGAGTCAGTAAATGCCATTCTTCCCTTAAGGGGCCTTGGCTTGGGTTTCATCACTGGCAAAATAAGGGGTCCCCATGAACCAGTAATAGGAGCTTCAGTGTACCTGAAAATCAAATTGTATATCCATGTATTTCCCAAATCTGCTGGAGTTGTCATTCCGGAGCGTTCTGGCATTTCCAAAAGCCTTGGAATACAAAGTGTCATTCACTGTCATTTAAGCTCACCATGCTCGTCAAATTCCTGACCCCAAATAATATACTTATTATGAAAATGGAGGAGAGAGGGCAGAAGGAGCCAGGGAGGAGAGTCACGCTTTATCTTCTAAGAAGGAATCACTAACTACAGAGAATTTAATGCCAAACACTAGATTTGGACCTGGGGAGAGAAAGGTAACAATATCTTCTTCCTGGAATCCAATCTAGAAATATATTGGAAATGGTCTCAGGACGGGCACATAGAACCCTAGGCCCATGCTGTTCTAGAAGGTACTATTGATGGCCCCCATCACCTGACTCCTTTTTATATCACATTGTTCTGCGCAAAGGGTCCACTGTGAAAATCCCTTCAACCATAAACATCTTCATTTACAAAAAAGGCCACAAAAACACAGGAGAAAATGACTGGTTTGGTACCAGCCAGCGAGTTGGGGAATTGCCATAGTGGAAGTAATCATAACCAAAATAATTTTAACTCAATAATAAGAAAGCTATTAATAAATAATACAGTATTTTTGGTGCTTCCTAATTCTGCTGTGTGCTTTTGGTGCATCTGTTTCATTTAATCTTCAAAATGTCTTAGGCTGGGTGCAGTGGCTCATGCCTGTAATCCCAGTACTTTGGGAGGCCGAAGCAGGTGGCTTGCCTGAGGTCAGGGGTTCGAGACCAGCCTAGCCAACACGGCAAAACCCCATCTCTACTAAAAATACAAAAATTAGCTAGGAATGGTGGCATATGCCTGTGGTCCCAGCTACTTGGGAAGCTGAAGCTGGAGAATTGCTTAAACCCATGGCACGGAGGTTGCCATGAGCTGAGATTGTACCACTGCACTCCAGCATGGGTGACAGAGCAAGACTCTGTCTCGAAACAAAAAAACAAACAAAAAACCCAAATGTCTTAAAAGGTAGGTACTATAAGCAGACCCATTCAACAAATGAGGGAGCGGGTGTAGTTCCAGGTCACACCCCTAACTGTGATACTATCCGTGTGACCCATTTTCTTTACAGTTTGACTGACCTGCTCAGATGGGATTTGCCTCACTTAGTGACCTCCCTGGAACTCCCCTCTATTGGTCCCCAGAGATTGCTTACCTCCAGCACTGGGTTGGAGAGCAGCAGTCTGTCACGGGCTATTTGTAGTGACTGTGTCATCGGGCAGGTCACTGCAAAATACTGGAGAATTTTCTTGGAGGCCTCCGTTTTCCCTGCCCCGCTCTCTCCAGAAATGAGGATGAAATGGTTACTTAGTTCAGAGCACATCATTCGGTAAGCGTTGTCAGCTATGGCGTAGCTGGAGGAGTGAGACAAACAAATTGGTTTTAATGCTACTTCCCTTGACTCTGACACCCACCAAAGAAGAAAAATGAGGTACTCCACCTCCAGGAAGCCACATCCAGACTGTGGTACAAGGACAATGAGCTCAAACAGATATCAAATCCCTTTCACAGGCTGGGCTCGGGGCTCACGCCTGTAATCCCAGCACTATGGGAGGCTGAGGCGGGTGGATCACTTGAGGTTAGGAGTTTGAGACCAGCCTAGCCAACATGATGAAACCTCATCTATACCAAAAAAGATACAAAAATTAGCCAGGTATGGTGGTGCATGCTTGTAATCCCAGCTACTTGGGACACTGGGACATGAAATTGCTTGAACTTGGGAGGCAGAGGTTGCAGTGAGCCGAGATCACACCACTGCACTCCAGCCTGAGTGACACAGCAAGACTCTGTCTCAAAAAACAAAAAACAAAAAACAAAAACCCAAAACCCCAAACCCCAAACCAAAAAACCCTCTACCACAACCCAATGACTGATCAAACATAAACTGTACTAGATACCAAAACTCACATAGTAGAAGAGTTAAAAGGAAGAATTTAAACAGTAATAAGTTTTTTGTTTTTTTTTTTTTTTTTTTTTTGAGATGAATCTTGCTCTGTCACCCAGGCTGGAGTGCAGTGGTGCAATCTTGGCTGCAACTTCCGCCTCCCAGGTTCAAGAGATTCTCCTGCCTCAGCCTCCTGAGTAGCTGGGATTACAGGTGTGCACCACCACACCTGGCTAATTTTAATATTTTTAGTAGAGATGGGATTTCACCATGTTGATCAGGCTGGTCTTGAACTCCTGATCTCCAGATCTTCCCGCCTCGGCCTCCCAAAGTGCTGGAATTAGAGATGTGAACCACCATGCCCCGCCTGAAAATATTTTTTAAAGTTCACCAAATGTTTTATAAGAATAAGCCAACTACTAAGTTACATCTCCAGGAGATGTTCTATTAACTGTAGGTGAAAATAACAATCTTGTCTAAATACTAAATAATTCAATGAATACAATAAGATCTCATGTATTTTTTCCCTCAAAACCTAGAATGCTAAGAATGGAGTGGCAGGAAACCAAAGAGATTAACAAACTTCAGTGATATCTTTAGGACAAGAGGTAAAACTATGATAAGTACTTTATCCTCAAGATCGACACCAAAGCGTGAAGGTATCCCAGGAATATAATCTGAATATGAGGCAGAGTTCCAAAATTATTTCAGCTTTCAATACATGATGGTGGCCAGGCATGGTGGCTCACACCTGAAATCTCAGCACTTTAGGAGGATGAGGCAGGCAGATGGCTTGAGCCCCGGAGTTCGAAACCAGTCTGGGCAACACACTGAAACCCTGTCTCTACAAAAATTAGCCAGGGTGGTGGTGTGTGCCTATAGTCCTGGCTACTTAGGAGGCTGAGGTTGGAGGATCACCTGAGCTCTGGGAGGTGGAGGCTACAGTGAGGGATTATTCTGTCACTGCTCTTCAGCCTGGGTGACAAAGTGAGACCCTGTCTCAACATATATATGGTGGTGATGCAGAAAGGTTTATAAGTGCCTTAGAAAGTGGAATAGCTGAGTCACTAAGACAACAAAGGCAGAATCTAAATATTAGCCTAGACGTCAAGAGGGAGAAAAACTGGAAAATTCAGCAAAGCCTGGGCAGGAAAAAATTGCTCATCTTTCCCTTTTTTTTTTTTTTTTTTGGTAGTTGTTGTTTTGAATATTAATTAACGATTAGAAAGTTTGGGCCAGGCGCGGTGGCTCATGCCTGTAATCTCACTCAGCACTTTGGGAGGCCAAGGCAGGCAGATCACTTGAGGTCAAGAGTTCAAGACCAGCCTGGCCAACATGGTGAAACTCTGCCTCTTCTAAAAATACAAAAATTAGCCGGACGTGGTGGCCGGTGCCTGTAATCCAAGCTACTCAGGAGGCTGAGGCAGGAGAATCGCTTAAACCCAGGAGGCAGAAGTTTCAGTGAGCCAAGATTGCACCACTGCACTCCAGCCTGGGCAACAGAACAAGACTCTATCTCGGGGGAAAAAAAAAAAGAAAGTAAGTTTGGCCAATTAGGCATAGTGACAAACAAACAGCGTTATTTACCAGAAAATATGAGTTATACATTATTTTCCAATACAAGGGAAAATTATTTTAAATGGTAAGGTTTTAAGGCCTAAAACTGTCCTTAACTTTGTGGAAACTGATATCAAAGTGGTTCTATTTCCTAGGCTCTGTGAAATGGCTCTAGAAATGCTGAATTAATGTGTAACTAAACAGTAATCTCTAACTACATGCAAATTTTTATTTCGGTTCCTTTCAACTAACTTCTGAACTAGATGAGAAATCTAAACAGACTTCTTTTTACAGAGTCAGTTACATGTTAAGAAGGAAACATGGTGTTTGGAGATGAGTGGTCTAAGTTCAGGTGAATAATTCTACCCTGTCAGCTTATAGTGTTACATAAAAACAGAAATGCTGGCCATATTGCAGGTGAGTATGTATTTTCAAACTTTTGCAAAAACAGAATAAAATTTTATGTGCTAAATATATAATCACCCTTTACAAATTATTATTACCATGTGTTATACATGGGGGAGAGGAATGAAGAAATTTGCACTTCTTATGCTTCCACAGCCCTGGTAAGTTTCTACCAATGAGCAGTCTTCTTAACAGCTATGATACTCAGGCACCAGTAGATGGCACTCTAGCAATCCTCTTCCTGAAGAAGACATCTCTCCTGCCACACTCTTAAATTTCTCAGCAGTTACACAAAGGTTCTACCTCTTTTCACATTTAAGCTGAGATTCCATGAAGACCTTCTAAAGTTTTCTACTTCTTTGGAAGACTTACTTCACTAGAAGGCAAGGGCTTAAATGAGGTACAAAACCTGATAAACATGCATCAAGGATTTAAATGGATGGATGGATGTATTGATGGGCAGGTAGGTAGATGGATGGATAGGTGGATGTCTCAATAGGTGGTTGGCTGAATATGTGGATGGATGGATGGATGGATGGATGGAAGGGTGAATGGACAGACAGGTAGATGGATGGATAGGTGGATGAATGGATGGGTGGATGGGTGGGTAGGTGGATGGGTGGGTAGATGGATGGATGGGTAGACAGATGCATCGTGAGAAGGAAGGAGACAGAGAAGAAAAGAGAGAGAGGAAGGGGAAAAAGAAAAATCTTCCTAGTGATGATCCTGTGAATGCTACTTACACATGTGGTGGCAGTTCAAAGAAATTGACCCCTTGATAAAGTTCCATCTGGCTCACAGTGTAGATTCCAAGCTCCTGGTACGGATTCACAGACACAAGGAGGGTGCCAATATATGTCTAGAGAAATGAGCCAAAGCACAAGTGAGGAATTTTGGGGTGCAAAAGACTGTCACACATGATGATCCCCATGAGTTCATTCCACATGGAGGCTTTAACATGATAAATCAGAGAGGTGGGGTCTCTGCTGGGAATTTACATCGTGGGGGGTATGAGGAAGACAGCAGACAAACAGCTGAGGGATAAAGACAGCTGCAGTGAGAGATTGGTGTCAAGAAAGGGTAATGAGGGCACAGACAATGAAGGCAGGCCGTATTAGCAGGCATGGGGAAGGCTTCTTCTTCTTGTCTGGTTTTTGTTTTTGTTTTTGTTTTGTTTTGTTTTGTTTTGTTTTTGAGACAGAGTCTCACTTGCTGTCCAAGCTGGAGTGTGGTGGCTTGATCTCGGCTCACTGCAACCTCTCCCTCCTGGATTATTCAAGTGATTTTCCTGCCTCAGTCTCCCATACCTGGGATTACAGACATCTGCTGCCACTAAACCTGGCTGATTTTGTACTTTTAGTAGAGACAGGGTTTCACCATGTTGGCCAGGCTGGTCTTGAACTCCTGACCTCAGGTGATCTGCCCACCTTGGCCTCCCAAAATGCTGGGATTACAGGCGTGAGCCACCACACCTGGTGGGGAATACTTCTTTAAGGAGGTGACGTCTGAACAGGGCTTAGAGGATGAGGAGCCAGCCACGAACAAAGTAGGCAGGAAGGGCATTTCAGGGTAAAGGGATATATGTGGCAGGCTGGGGCACTAGAGGCCATTGTGGTTGAAGCCCATGAGTGAGGGCAGAAGCAAGAAAGGATGTTGAAGATGGAGCAGGCTCAGATCATACAGGCTCTGTGGGCTACCATGAGGAATTAAGGTTTTATTCCAAATGCAGTGGATGGCAGAGACACCACCCTCCCCTACTGAAATGAAATACCTGCCCTACAAAGATTTCATGATGAAAACGCCAAAAGCAATTGCAACAAAAACAAAAATTGACAAATGGGATCTAATTAAACTAAAGAGTTTCTGCCCAGCAAAAGGAACTATCACCAGAGTGAACAGACAACCTACAGAACGGGAGAGAGGTTTTGCAACCTATCCATCTGACAAAGGTCTAATATCCAGAATCTACAAGAAACTTAAACAACTTTACAAGAAAAAACAACCCCATTAAAAAGTGGGCAAAGGAAATAAACAGACACTTCTCAAAAATAAGACCTACATGCAGCCAACAAACATATGAAAAAAAGCTCCACATCACTGATCATTACAGAAATGCAAATCCAAACCACAATGAGATACTATACTATCTCATGCCAGTCAGAATGGCAATTATGAAAAAGTAAATAAAACAAAACATACACACACACACACACACACACACACACACACACACACACAGAAACCAAACAGGTGCTGA
Organism: Cacajao melanocephalus; assembly: GCA_963573385.1. Lineage (NCBI taxonomy): Eukaryota > Metazoa > Chordata > Mammalia > Primates > Pitheciidae > Cacajao > Cacajao melanocephalus. The sequence continues at coordinate 81,365 of CAUYLG010002433.1, forward strand.
CAAGGCTTTGGAGAAAGAGGAACACTTTTACACTCTTGGTAGGAGTGTACGTTAGTTCAACCATTGTGGAAAACGCTGTGGTGATTCCTCAAAGATCTAGAGGCAGAAATACCATTTCACCTAGCAATCCCGTTACTGGATATATACTCAAAGGAATATAAATCATTCTATTGTAAAGATACACACACACATATGTTCATTGCAGCACTATTCATAACAGCAAAGACATGGAATCAACCCAAATGCCCATCAATGATAGGCTGGATAAAGAAAATGTGGTACACATGCTTCATGGAATACGATGGAGCCATAAAAAGAAACGAGATCACGTCCTTTGCTGGGACACGGATGCAGCTGGAAGCCGTTATCCTCAGCAAACTAATGCAGGAACAGAAAACCAAACACTGCATGTTCTTGTTAATAAGTGGGAACTAAACAATGAGAACACATGGATACATTTTTGGGGAGACGAGGGAACAACACACACTGGGGCTTGTTGGTGAGGACAGAGGGCATCAGGAAGAATAGCTAACAGATGCTGGGCTTGATACCTAGGTGATGGGATGATCCACACAGCAAACCACCACAGCGCGTTTACCCATGTAACAAACCTGCACATCCTGTGCATGTACCCCTGAAGTTAAAATAAAAGTTGAAGATGCAAAAAAGAAATACTTCCCTAAACTATTACATGAATATATAACTTTAAGAGGGGAGCATGTAACCTGTTTTATGGTCCTTAAATGTCTCTCTGGCATTGAATGAAAGTTGGAGGGTGGGCTGGGTGCGGTGGCTCACGCCTGTAATCCCAGCACTTTGGGAGGCCAAGGCAGGTGGATCACCTGAGGTCAGGAGTTCAAGACCAGCCTGGCCAACATGGTGAAACCCTGTTTCTACTAAAAATACAAATAAATTAGATGGGTGTGGTGGTGCATGCCTGTAATCCCAGCTACTCGGGAGGCTGAAGAAGGAGAACTGCTTGAACCCAGGAGGCAGAGGTTGCAGTGAGCCAAGATCAGGCCACTGCATTCCAGCCTGGGTGACAGAGTGAGACTCTGTATAAAAAAGAAAAACAAAATAAAACAAGAAAGTAGGATGGGTATACCTACCAATCTTCTAAACTTGGGCAAAACGCTCCCGCTACTGGCACTTAACATCCTTAGATTTCAACATTAGACTCTACTCATATTCAAGTTTTTCAAGTACTTACTTATATTTATAATATAACCACTAACATAAGGCTTCTTGAAATACAATTATGAATAAACAAAGGGCTCTAAGCTCTTATATAGAAAAAAGTTAATATGCTCCTTAGAAAATACATCTTGTATTCTCAGATTCTCAGTTTGTAGCTGTTTCAAATACAGGACGCACTAAAGTCTACATTACGATTATGCTACAGCTGGGTGTGGTGGTGTGTGCCTGTAATCCCAGCTACTTGGGAGGCTGAGGCAGGAGGAATGCTTGAACCCAGGAGTTCAAGACTAGCCTGGGCAACATAGGGAGACTCATCTCAAACAAACCAACAAACATCACACTAAAATCATTCTAACTAATGTCTGCAATCTCCAGGACAAAAACCAAACAGAGAACCAAAACAGAATTAGAAATGCAGGGTGGAAGACCGTTTCTGAAATTTATCAGTTCAAATCAGAAGCATTTAGCTTTATCATGATGATCCTATCCTCCCATTTGTACTTCTCTGTACTATGCTATTTTTCCTTTGCCTGTACATAAAATTAGTTTAATTTTTTTTTCTATTTCTACAATTAGGGGTGATAATTTTGAAAGTTATGCTGTGGGATATGCACTCTAAGAAACACCTTATTTATTTCTTCTGGTAACCTTGGTTTCAACATATAGATTAAGCCACAGGCACCATTACAAACAAAATAACTGTAAGACAAATATTTTTAAACCACTTCTGACTGTCTAATTTCCTCTTGGCAAACGCCCACGTCACACACAGGGACACTACGAAGTTTACCTTAGAGGAATTTGCCTGATAATTGACTGTCAAATCAGAGTGTGGTGATAAATGGAAATTTAATAAAAACTGGCTTTTGAATAAAAACTAGATGTGACAAGATCAATCTGAGAAGAGTTTGGTAGGTGCTGCATTCTTGACCCTTGACCATTTGTGGGGTGTGGTGGACCACTCTTATTTTTGCTTGCTTGGTATATTAGCCCCTCTCTCTCAACAGAGTCCTTTGGGGAACCCTCTTCCCCAGCTCTTAGTCTATATCGTCTGGGGTTCTGACTCCACCTCTCACCTCCAGGGGTGGGCCTGGTAACCCAGCCTGGCCAATCAGAATCATCTTCATTTCTAGCCATGGGAATTGGCTCGGATACAGGCACATGACCCAAAGTGGGCCAATCAGAGCTGATCAATGTCAGCTTGGGCCATTTACTAGAGTTTTTTCCAAGAGGATGGGCTCGCTTCTCAGCAGCAACCTTAAGCTGATACAATATCAGCCTGGATCTGAGGGCAACCACCTTTCTGCTCTGCACCTGAGAAGAAAATGGATGCATAGGAAAACAGAGCAGAGGTCAGGCATGGTGACGCATGTCTGTAATCCCAGCACTTTGGGAGGCCAAGCCGGGCAGATCACGAGGTCAAGAGCAAGACCAGCCTGGCCAACATGGTGAAACCCTGTCTCTACTAAAAATACAAAAATTAGCTGGGCGTGCTGGGGCACACCTGTAGTCCCAGCTACTCGGGAGACTGAGGCAGGAGAATCATTTGAACCCAGGAGGCGGAGGTTGCAGTGAGCCGAGATCATGCCACTGCATTCCAGCCTGGGTGACAGAGCAAGACTCTGTCAAAAAAAAAAAAAAAAAAAATGGAGAAAGAGTCTCCAGACATCGTCTGAAACCGTAGATCTAATCCTGGGACCTTCAGTTACAGGCATGGACAGATTCCCTTTTGTGACTTAGGCTGGCGTAAGTTGGGTTTCTATCATGGGCAGCCATAAAAGTCTTAGCACAAAGGATGGAAGTATATCTAAGAGTGGTCCCTCAGTATCTCCCATTAATGTCTAACCTAATAGAGTGATATTATTCACAGTCACCAAAGTCTTGAAGGCAAGAAGGGAACAACTACCCTAGAAAAACATCTGAGAAATGGGTTACATTACGTATATGAGGTTCTTGCTGAAACGCTTGCGGAGGTTGTCTAGAAAGGCAGATTCGCTGGTGTATGCGTCCAGTAGCACAAAATCCTGAACCCCGACCTTGTCCCGGGCAGTCAGCGCCCCTTCCATGTGCAGACGGATGTGTTTCCTCCTCACTTCTGCTTTCTATGGGAAACAGAAGATTCTTCAGCAACTCGTCTATTTGGTAAAATCTATAACACGTCTAATGCATGGAAATAGCAAGATCCTAAACCCTGGGGTAGTAAAGAGCCAGCGTTAAATTATGCTGTCTTCACTTAGAGCTTACAATATGGTTGGGGATACAAGATCATAATCATAAAAAATAGGAATAGCAGCAGCTAACAGGAACCAAGTATTGACTAAATGCTTGACTTGTACTGTTTCATTTGATCTTCATTCTGACCCTATGAAATACTATTATGCCCATTCGACAGATGAGGAAACTAAGGCACAGGACTGTCATAAGCCACACCCAAGATCTGCCAAAAGATGGAGCCGGAAAATGAATCTAGACAGCTTACCCAGACTTACTTTCCTGATAACCCTGTACTCAATAAACGTTTTTTTTTTTTAAATTAATGTTTCCTTTATGTTGATTAGTCAAGCTTTTTTTTTTTTCAATTAATTTTCCTTTATTTCAACAAATGCTAATTGTGTAAACTAACTTTGTAATTCCCACGAGTGGTAGAGACTTTGGGCCAGAAAGGGAAATTCTTGCTACAGAGGCGTAGCAAGACACTGCCATTGCAGTGTCCCTCCAGCGCCCTCTAGTGCCAAAAATGACACTGTGTTCACTTTAAGTAGAAATGACTAAAGAGTGCAGTTAATGCCCAGCAGGTAATGAAGGGTGAATTTGGATCTGAGAGGCAATAAATTGACAACTGGCACATATGGATATATGCAAAGGTCCTAGCATAGCCAAAGCAACTTGCAAAAGAAAAATAAAGCTAGAGTAAGACTGTGTTTAAAAAGACTGTGTCAATTCAGGGCAGAAATGGAAAACATTTCTATCCAATGGTGCAGGAACAACTAGATATTTATAAAGGAAAATATTGCAGTTGGGTGTGGTGGCTCACAGCTGTGATCCCAGCATATTGGGATGCTGAGGTGGGAGGATTGCGTAAAGCCAGGAGTTGGAGACCAGCCTGGGTAACACAGGGAGACTCCCATCTCTATTTAAAAATATATAAATATAAAAGAAAAAAAGTAAAAATGTATTTCAGTCCCTTTGTTACATTACACTACATACTACACACACACACACAAACTTGAGATGCATCTTAGACCGAAATGCAAATTTAAAATCTATATAAAGCTACTGGAAGTAAACAAGGGGACTATCTTTGTAACCAGAGGAAGGCAAAGTTTTCTTAGATGAGAGCCAGGAAAAAAATAATAAATAAACAAAGTAAGAAATCAGACTTCATCAAATATAAAGCTTCTCATTAGAAGACACTGTTAAGAAAATAGGCAAGTCACAGACCAGCAGAAAATATTCACAAAATATATAGCAGCAAAGAATTTGAATCCAGAATAAAAGACACCTATAGTCCAATAGTAAAAAGACAAACTCAATGAAAAATTGGCAAAAGACTTAAATAGGTACTTCACAAAGGAAGATAGACAAATTGGCAATAAACACATAGAAAAATGGTCAACACTGTTAGTCATCAGAAAAACACAAAACCACAATGAGATACCAGAACAGTTAAAATTAAAACAGAGCTGTTCTGAACCTCAGAACAGTTAAAAACACTGACAACACCAAATACTGGCGAGGATGCGGAGCACACAGAATTCTCTTACACTGCCGGTAGGAATGCAAAGAGAATCACTTTGGGAAAAGATCTGGCAGTTTCTAATGAAGTTAACCATGCCTCTATTCTTTGATCCAGCAATTCCACTCCTAAGTATTTACACAAGACAAATGTAAACATACGTCCACAAAGAGACTTGAACATGAAGTTCAACTCATGCTCAACTTTATTCAGAATGGCCCCTAACTGGAAACAATCCAAATCCCCATCAACTGAAGAATGGCTGTGGCCCATCTGTACAATAGAAGGGGGACAGCAATAAAAGAGAAATAACGGGTACACGCAACAGCATGGATGACTCTCCCAGACATTATGCTGAGTGAAAGAACCCAGACACAAAAGAGTCATACTGTAGGATTCCATTGATATGGCACTCTGGGACAAGCAAAACTAATCCACAGTGAAAAATCAGAACAATTGTTGCCTAGTTGGGGAATTGTCAGGCCAAGGACATTTTTGGAGTAATGGAAACATTCCATATCGTGCTGTGGCTGTGGGTTACATGGGGTCAAGATAAATTGTTAAAATTGTGTGCATTTCACTATGTGAATTTTATTTTTGAAAAAGAACTGTAAAAAATAAGTGGAGAAGAGGTGGGGATTGGCTGGAGGTATGAATGAAAACGGAATGGCAGAATATTAATTGTTAAAGCTAGCTGGTGGGTAGAGGGGGTTTATGATACCGTTCTGTTGACTTTGTATAAATTTGAAGTTTTCCATAATAAAAAGTTTTAAAAAACAGAATGGCCACCAGATGTCTCCCTACACTAGCCAAATGGAGCTAGAAGAGCCATAATCACTAGCAACCTAACATTCAAAACAATGCATTTAGATAACACAGTATTTTAGTGATTCCAGGCTAGGTGTGATGGCTCATGTTTGTAATCCCAGCACTTTGGGAGGCCAAGGTAGGGGGATCGCTTGAGCCCAGGAGTTCAAGACTAGCCTAAGAAACATGGTGAAACTCTGTCTCTACTAAAAATACAAGAACTAGCTGGGTGTGGTGGTGTGTGCCTGTAGTCCCAGCTGCTTGTGAGGCAGAGATGGGAGGATCACCTGAACCTCAGGAGGCTGAGGCTGCAGTGAGCCATGATTGCACCACTACACTCCAGCCCAGGCAACAGAGTCTGAGACGTTGTCTCAAAAAAAAAAAATATTTTAGTAATCCCAAGTATTCCCATGCTGTACCACATATAGCGAAGCATAATGATTAAGCATAATAATGAAGACTTATAGCATAATGATTAAGACTTTGGAACATGAGTCTTTCCAGGTTCAAATCCCATCTCTGTTGCTTCCTGGCAGTACAAGCTTGGGAGAGTCCCAAGTCTCTGTTTCATCTCTGTGAAATGGAATGATAATTGTACTTACCTCATAGCGTTGTCAGGTTCACCAGAACCAGTAAAGCACACGGAACTACGCCAGGCACAATTTAAACTCAGTGAGTGCTTGCTTTTGTCATCACTAGCATCAATAATCACGATTATTAGAAATAGAAACATAGTAAAGCAAAAAGTCTGATTAGGAATCCATGAGCTCATATTAAGTTGGAGGTGGGTTGGTGTCTGAAACAATGTCTAGAGGTGGACCCAGAAATAGTACAGTCAGTTTGCTGCAGGCAGAGGATGCAGAGATTAACCAAGCCTCTCTCTTAGCCTGGTCCTAAGGATGGGAGCGTGGTGTATTCCTGCAGTCAGCCTAGGAACTTATGTGACTTGAATCCCAAAGAAGTTTGACAAAACCTTGTAGATTAAGTAACATGACAATGATTTTTAACTTGCAAGGGTCAGAGCACACTCCATTCACTTCAGGCTAGAGTTTTGCTTGTTGTAATATTTCAGTTCTAACACCTCGATTCCTTTGTCCGTTGATTTTCAGTTGTCTTTTAAAGGGCATGGGAAAATGAGAGTCCCAATAAGACTGATATGAACTGTCAAAGGCATGAATATTGGGACATAAGGGAGAAGGGTAATGAAGACACTGGAGTGATTCAGCCTTGACCAAAAGATGATTGAGATTTATCATAAAGAGAGCATTAAACCCAGATTAAATAAGAGGCAGGAAATTAAAGAGATCTTTAATCACACCTAAGAACATTAAATTAAATTACATCTATGAAAGAACTCCATCTTTGGGGTGATAAAACGGTGGAGGATCCTAACTGTGCATACCCATGGTGCAGGGATCACAGATTCTGCCTGTTACAGGGTTCTGGCAGTTATGGTGACTGCGAGGTGATGGGGACTGGGTTAGACCTGGGAATGAATGGCCATCTCAGGGGTGTAGCTGCTGTCTGGCTCCAGCTGGCTGACACCAGGCACACATATAGGGCCTGTGCGTTGCCAGACCTTCTGATTATTTAAGTCAGAAGTTTGGAATTATATACGCAGTCCTGTCACACAATTTACCCTTGCAGGACACTGGCCTGCAGTCTCTGCAGCAAGCCACTCTTTGTCTTGGGTGGTTTAGACCTCTTGCTCATCTAAAAGCAAGGGATTCAAGGAAACACTCCAACCAGGACCATTATTTTGGAAGTATCAGGTACTCAGTGATGATCTGACCACATCATCTTCTACATAATCAAATGCTTGACCCAGTATGTGGAGTGGAGTGGGGTGGGGAGATGACAGGGAGGCCACAGTATGTGGAAGGGTGGTGAGATGCCACGGTAGAGATAGAAATGCCTGCCAGCTCTTCCATGGGCTTCCCCACATTCACAAACACCCTTGCAGTTAGGTGGAGTTGCTCGACCACTTCTGGCCAACTGGCTGTAAATAGAAGTGACATTTGTGCAAGACCCTTCCAGTGTTATTAGAACTTCTTTGATACTGCAGTGACTGAGAATTTCTCTTGTCGAATGGACCAGCCACAAGATCAAAATAGCCTGGATTCCTGAGCCATCACCTAGAGGAGATATGTCTTGAAGAGTCATCCACATCCAGAGTAGACTTTCTATGAGCAAGAAATAAACCCCTGTTATGAGAAACTTCTGAGTTTTGGGGCTGTTTGTTATTGTAGCTGAATAATACAGATGGGGAATAGAACTTTTCCACTGGGAGGACAGCAGTTTGAATGTGAGCCACAGTTCTTGCATGTTAAACTTAGCCAGCTGTTTTGGGGACTACCCTAAAGTTCTGGAGGAAGAGCAGGGGCTGTTTTTTTAAGGGGAGAAGAGGGTGAATGATAAGCCCTGAAGCTGTAATTTCTGAATTTTATTTGAAACTTCAAAATCCTTTGTTTAAGGGAAATGTTATAAGAAACCTCAATATGTAAAATTGACCTTTCTGATTGAAGTAGGGGGTGAGAGTTTCACTGGGTTGCCCCACAGAAACATGGGAGGGGGTCTGGGGGATGCCTAGGGCAGAGGAGAGTTTGCAAACCCTACATAGCCCCTGAGCCTTGATTGCCCAAGCTCCACTATTTGAAGACTTCCTTTACATGGATGCTCATTATCTGTGTGCCACCGTTATCTGTGTGCCATCAGTACTATTTTTGCTTCATATTTTTCTTTAAATATATTTGTCCTGTAAATATATACAGTTAAAGATATTTTGAAAAGGTCTCATACAGAAAACTAAAAAAAGCCCAACAAACCCAATACACACAGCTTCAACAAATACGAACTTATGCCTTCTCTTATTCCAGCTGTGTTTCACTGCTCCAGCACTGGATTATTTTGAGGTAAATCACAAAACATTATATCACTTTATTTGTAAATATTTTACTAGGTATCTCTAAAACATAGGAACTCTAAAAATATACAGGCACATATATACCTATATGTAATCACAACACCATTATCATAAAGAACACCATGATTCCTTAATACTAACTATAATACCCGATGTTCAAATTTCTCTAGTTATATATCTTTTGCAATTCATTTATTCAAATCAGGATCCAAACAAGGTCCACATATTGCATTTAGCCAACGTGTCTCTCAAGTCTCTTTTGTTCTATAGGGTCCCTTCGTTTCTTTCTTGCAATTTATTCAGAGGAAATTGGACAATTTGTCCTATAGAATTTCCCACACTCTGGGTTCTGTTCATTGCATTCTTAAGGAGTCATTTAACATATTTGTCCTTCTCCTGCATTTCCTGCAAACTGGTCATTTGAATTAGAGGTCCAAGCAGATACAAGATTGATTTGTTTTGACAAAAAAAAAAAAAAAAAAAAAAAAAAAACTTCCTAGGCAGGGAAGTACATTTCCAGAAGGAGACACACGAGGGCTGGCTGTCTTTTTAGGATGTCAGTGTTCTCTGATTCACACTGCCCAAATCCACATTTTCTTAGGAGTTTGGTATTCCAATTCTAGCAAACCTTCATTTATTAGATGAGACTGTTCTATAAAGAGAAATTTCCCTTATTAACTATTTGGTTGCCCTGTGCTACGGCTTATAAAGGAAAGGCAGGATAAACGTTTGATTTGCTAGTTTTCAGAATAATGAGTTGGTCCCGTTGCATTCTCCCAAGGTGACAACGAGTTTTTAATATCATTGCAAATTCATGGTTTATATGTATTTGTTGTGTTTCATGCCATGACAGTTAACCTCCCCCCACTTTTTTTTTTGAGACAGAGTCTTGCTCTGTTGCCCAGGCTGGAGTGCAACAATGTGATCTCAGCTCTGCAACCTCCACCTCCTGGGTTCAAGTGATTCTCCTGCCTCAGCCTCCCGAGTAGTTGGGACTACTGGTGTGGGCCACCATGCCCAGCTAATTTTTGTATTTTCAGTAGAGACAGGGTTTCACCTGTTGGCCAGGCTGGTCTTGAACTCCTGATCTGAAGTGATCCACCACCCTGGTCTTCCAAAATGCTGGCATTACAGGTGTGAGCCACCACACCCAGCCTTAACCTTAGTTTTCTATCTCTTCTCCTTTCTCCAAAAATTCCAGTTCAATGACACAAGCAATTTTTCATTGGCTTTATTAACAATATACACAAACAGTCTCAAAATAACACCAACACTGTCACCAATGTGATTATTGGAAACTGTCTAAAATGTTTTGAATTCTTTGTCCTCAGGGTAAACCTCACTGGAGTGGTAGAGACACATTACCGTGTTTTTTAGGTTCCCTTGAACTAGTCAATCTCTCTATCAACTAGATGCACATTTTTTTTTTATTTTACTGTTTATGTCAGGGGATTGATTTTTAAATTTAATTTTGTTTTATAAGTATGTAGAATATTTAATGATGGCAAGGAATAAAATAGGGCATATTCAAAGAACTAGCTCCTGTCTTTACCCTTTTCTCTCCATTCTCTTCTTCCTCCTGTAAACAACTATTTTTTAAATGTTAAAATTGGTCCACATGCAGTGGCTCTCACATGTAATCCCAGCACTTTGGGAGGCTGAGGCAGGAGGATCATTTGAGGCCAAGAGTTTGAAACCAGCCTGGGCAACAAAGCAAGACCCAATCTCTACAAAAAGTCAAAAATGAAATAAAAATTTTAAAAAGTTAAAATTGCTGGTCGGGTTTGGTGGCTCACGCCTGTAATCCCAGCACTTTGGGAGGCTGAGGCAGGTGGATCACAAGGTAAAGAGATCGAGACCATCCTGGCCAACATGGTGAAACCCTATCTCTACTAAAAATACAAAAATTAGCTGGGCATGGTGGCAGATGCCTGTAATCCCAGCTACTCAGGAGGCTGAGGCAGGAGAATTGCTTGAACCCGGGAGGTGGAGGTTGCAGGGAGCCGAGATCGCACCACTGTACTCCAGCCTGGGTGACAGAGCAGACTCCGTCTCAAAAAAACAAAACAAAACAAAAATCAAATGGCCAATACAAATATGAAACATGCAAATTAATACTGAAATACAATTTTATACTTACCAAACTGACAAAAATGTTAAAGCCTAAGAAGACAAGCTGGCAAAAATGTAGAGCAAGAGAAACTCTGATACTACATGGATGGGAATGTAAATTGGTACAATTACTTTGGAGAACAATTTAGTATAGCCTAGTAAAGTTGAAGACACATATCCTCTGGCCAAGCCACTTCATTCCTCTTGTTTATGTGACGTGGGGGACAAGCATAGGAATGTACATTGCAGTGTTATTTATAACATCTCCAAAACGAGAACAAACTCAACTTTCACCAATAAAATAATATGTTGTTATTATGATTGCATAGTGGTATAGTCATACTACAAACAGTTAGAGAACTCACAGTCTGCCAGTCACTGCCCCAAGTGTTTCCCATACATGAATTCATTTGAAACCTTTCAATAATCCTGTGAGGTAGTAGGTATTTTAGCTCCCATTTTACAGATGGGGAAACTGAGACACAGAGAGGTTAATAACTTGCCACATTGCTGGTACAGGTCAACTGAGATTGAAACGAAATAGCCTGACTCCAGAATCCATATTCTTTTTAACACACTCCAGAAGGACACAAAAAATGATGATTTATAGAAATAGAAATGGAAAAACAAGCCAATCTGGGATAGACTCAAGAAAAGTGTTTAACTCAATCATTATGTTGTGTACAGCTGTGGAAGTGAATGCATAATACACTGATCAACACGGTTCAATCTCAAAAACCAGCATTGTTCAAGGAAAACCAGTCACATAAGAGTATATGTAGTTTAACTCTATCATAACAGGGTCCCAAACAAGCAAAATTAAGCAATCTATTGCTTTCTTTGAGACAGAGTCTCGATCTGTCATCCAGGCTGGAGTGCAGTGGTGTGATCTCAGCTCACTGCAACCTCCACCTCCTGGGTTCAAGTAATCCTCCTGCCCTAGCCTCCCGAGTAGCTGGGATTACAGGCATGCATCACCACTCTGGCTAGAGAATACTTTTATAAGTGGTAAAACAACAAAGAAAACCAAGGGTGGGTTTTGTATCTTTCACTGGGTGGAAGCATATGAGTGTTTGTTATTCTGCAAGCTTTACATATTTATAGATACTCTTCTATGTGTAATATTTTGTAATAAAAATATAAAAGAAACTAGACCAACCTCATCTTAGGAGTATCAATACTAAATTCCTCAATAAGTGATTAGCAACTTGAATTCAACAAAAAAATAAAGAAATAATGAAACATGACCAAATGGGATTTATTCCAGGAATGTTATATTAGAAAATCTAGTAATAAAATAGATTATTTCAGGATATGATATTAGAAAATCTATTAATAAACAGATTTACCAAAGCATAGGTCAAGTGAAAAATTATACATCTCCATACATTTTTAAAAATCATTTGATCAATTTTCATTCTTGATAATTACATTTATCAAAAACAGTAGACACTTATTTAACATTATAAAAATATAACTATGTCTCAAAAGCTAACACAATACTTAATAGTAAACATAAAAGCATGCCTCTTAAAGTCAACAAAAAGACATGAATTTTCTTTATCATCCTAATTGGAAGTACTAGCCAATGCAATTAGGTAAGAGGAGGAAATAAAAATAGAAACACTGGAGAAGAGGAGCATCTGCAGATTACTATTTCCACAGAAAATCCAAACATTATACATGATATGTAAATTCAGGCCATATACAAAGTTAATAAATAAAAATCAATAGCTCTAATGTAACCAAATAATTGTTAGAATATGGAATGGTAGAAAGAACTCCCCTTAAAATATTGACAAAAGAGATAAAATACATTATCACCAAATGTGCCAGATTTCTATAAAAATAATTTTAACACACTCTTGAGGAACACACACACACAAATTCAAACAAATAGTAAGATATACTATGTTCTTGGGTAGGGAGATTCAATATCATAAAGTTATTAATTCACCTAAGTTCAACTATAAAGTCCCATTTAAAATACTGCCATGATTTCTAAAATACTACTATGATTTCTAAAATACTGCCATGATTTCATGCTAAGCAAATTGAGTCTAAAGCTCATATAGAAAAATAAGTAAGAATATTCAGGAAATTTCTGAAAGAAACAAAAAGATTAATGAGAAGGTACAAGCCTTAGCAGGTACTAAGACATAAATTCTTGGTGTTAATCAAGACATAAATTAAGACATAATGGCATACGTCTTTAATTAAGACATAAATTCAATAGTATATGCTTGCATATGAATCGACAAGCAATTCAATGTTGCTAAATGGAAAGGATAGAACTTATCTCAAACATACAGGGGGATTTATTCAATGGTTAAGGTAGCATTTCAAATCCATGGTAAGAACATGAATTATTCAATAAATGGTGTTATGCAATTGTAAAAACTCAGAGAAATGTCATCTAAAAAGTGTGAATTTTACTGAATGTAAATTATAGCTTTATCAACCTAATTTTCAAAATTAGTGTTGGAAACACTGGATAGTTCCATAAAAGAAAGGCTGGACATCCATGTCATACTTTACACCAAAATAATTCCAGAAGGATCAAAGATTTAAACACTAAAAAATAAAATAATGAAAGTACTAAAAGAAAACATAAATGAAAGAAGAAATGGCTAGGTATGATTTAAAAAAATCAGAAGCCACAAAAGAACAGACTATTCTATTCAACTATGCAGAAAATACTTCTCCCTAGGAAAAAAATTATAAGCAGAGTTAAAAGACAAAACAGTTTTGAGAAAAATATTTACAATTCATATCTCAGATAAATCATTATTTTTTATGATTTAATATATAAAAAGCTTCCACAAATCAATAAAACTCCAATGCCCCACACAGATACACCAAAAAATGAAGAATGTAAACAACAATTCACAGGAAAGAAAACACAACTTTGTCTTTTAAACATGTAGAAGCTACCCTATTTCACTCAGAAGAAAAATGCTATTCAAATATACTGAGATACTATTTTCACTTTTGGCTCTCTGATAGCTAAAGTTTGAGAACACACTCTCCGTGAGTGTGGAAAGGAATTACTACCATCTATTATAGGTGAGAAGGTATGTATATTGTAGAACCTTTATGAAATGTAATTTGAAAGTATATTTCAAAAATTAGGTATATATTCTTTGACACAATAATTTCATTTCTAGATATTTATCCTCTGGATATGCCCTCATGTAAACAAAATAATAAGCAACCTAAATATCCACTGACAGGAAACAGGTCAATTAAATTATGGTTCATGCATCCAATGAAAGACTATAGAGCGATAGGCCCTCCTAAATAGAATGCTACCATTTGTAAGAAAAACGAGACTGGGCATGGCGGCTCACACCTGTAATCCCAGAGCATTGGAAGGCAGAGGCAGCAGATCGCTTGAGCTCAGGAATTTGAGACCAGCCTGGGCAACACGGCCAAACTCCATCTCTACAGAAAAATACAAAAATTAGCCAAGTATGATGGAGCACACCTATAGTAACAGCCACGTAGGAGGCCAAGGTAGGAAGATCATCTGACCCTGGTGAGGCAGAGGCTGCAGTGAGTCATAATTGCACCACTGTACTCCAGCCTGGGCAGCAGAGTGAAACCCTATTTAAAAAAAAAAAAAGAAAGAAAGAAAAAAGAAAAACAATGTACATGCACATACATAGATGTGTATAAAATCACAATATCTCCCTAAAGGGATGTCCAAGGAATTGAAAACAGTAGTTGCTTCTGGAAAAGAAGGCTTAAGCTTTGTTATAGATATCTGTTAGCTCTTTCTAAATTTTGTAGCTTGTATTTGAAACATTTATAAAATAAGCCAATTTTCCCATTATTAAATATCTCTTCACCCTATTTGTTTCTTTATAGCACTTTGTACAACTTGCAGTTATGAAATTGCCATTATCCTAATAACTGCAGCTGACAGCAATTCTAATTACTTGATTTCTTGATCTGAGGCTGAGCCTTTCTAGAAGCTTCTCAAAGAGGTAAGTCTTATTGTGTGTCCCCAGCTTCTAGCTCAAGTCTTGCCACATAATTGGTGCTCAGATTTGTCAAATGAGTGAATAAATTCTGTGCCATGTATAGATTTGAAATAATCTAGAGAATGCAAAGAGGAAGCATTCTAGGTAAAGCCCCTGGTTTGAGGGAGAGCATAGGTTAAAGATGGAAAATCAACATCGATTTACCCAAATGTACCTCCCTGCCAATAAACTGTAATATTAACATGGGTAGTAGCCCTTTCTATTTATTGAGTTTTTACTGTGCACAGAACCCAGTAACTGGGCAGTTTACAAATCTCTGTCTCATGTATTACCCACGACAACTCCACAGCCAGATGGTATCTTCCTCTTTGTGAAAGCAGAAACAGAGAAGCTAAGGGATGGGGGAGGTTGTGGAAGGGATCAGAATTTCAGCCTCATCCCACTGCTGGGTAGACTTTGACCAACGTCACTGCCTCCTTTGAACATTGGCATGGTAGAGGTGCCAGAACTACCTTCCCACCTGCATCTTCTTCCAAGAGAATCCTTTCCCTCCTCAGTCCTGTTGAAAGGGCAAGCTGAGCTGGTCACACGTAGACAAGGGCATGGCACTACCCTGGCTTCAGCCGAGGAGGGGAACAGACCTACACTGGCAAGACAGAAACTGGCCCAGGAATCTGGGTTAGGGGGTGATATGATTTGGCTGTGTCCCCACCCAAATCTTATCTTGACTTATAGCTCCCCCAATTCCCATGTGTCATGAGAGGGACCCAGTGGGAGGTTATTGAATCATAGGGGCAGGTCTTTCCTGTGCTGTTCTCATGATAGCAAACAAGTCTCATGAGATCTGATGGTTTTATAAAGGGGAATTTCCCTGCACCAGTTCTCTCTTGTCTGACAACATGTACATGTGTCTTTTGTCTTCTGCGATGATTGGGAGGCCTCCCCAGCCATGTGGAACTGTGAGTCCATTAATCCTCTTTTTCTTTATAAATTACCCCATCTGAGGTATTTCTTTATCAGCAGCATGAAAACGGACTAATACAGGGAGCCTGTGAGGCTTAATTCATCATGGAGAAGTAAATTACAAGGTTATGACGACCTATGCTGCTGACCATACTGGCCAATGCATAGGCAAAGACATCAATTTGCAATCCCAGAGACAGAAAGACAGACAGACACAGACTCTAACAGCCTGTAACTTTTAGGTTCCCATGAGATCTGGCCATATGTCGTAACGTGGCACACATGTACATGTGTGTGTATGGGTATATGTGTGTGTGAGAGATTTTTAAATATTAATACCCATCCAATTTTTAAGCATTAAACAGTCTGAAAAGCAAAAGCCACTCCCATCTCTTTAAACCTCAGTCTCTCTCCCCAGAGGTTTACCACTCCTCATTGTGCATCTTCCTAAAAATTTTATGCCAAGATATCATTTAGTTTTAGTATTTTCCCAGGCAGAATCACATAAGGTGCAGCATACTGCATTTTGCTTTTTTCTTCCTTAACAATATATTCTTTTGGACAAAGAAAATGTGGTACATATATACTATGGAATACTGTGCAGCTATAAAAAAGGATGAGCCTCACACCTGTAATCCCAGCACTTTAGGAGGCAGAGGTGGGTAGGTCACCTGAGGTCAGGAGTTTGAGACCAGCCTGGCCATAATGGTGAAACCCTGTCTCTACTAAAAATACGAAAATTAGCTGGGTGTGTTGGCACATGCCTATAATCCCACCTACTCAGGATGCTGAGGCAGGAGAATTGCTCAAACCCAGGAGGCGGGGATTGCAGTGAGCTGAGATCACACCACTGCACTCCAGCCTGGGCGACAAGCATGAAACTCTGTCTCAAAAAAAATAAAAAAAAAAGAGAAATATCCTTTGCAGCAACATAGATACAGCTATAGGCTATTATCCTAAGTGAATTAATGCAGGAACAGAAAACCAAATATGGCGAGTTCTTACAAGTGGGAGCTAAACACGGGGTGCTCATGAACGTAAAGATGGCAACAACAGAGACTGCGACTCCCGGCCGGGGTGAGGAGAGAGCGGGGAAAGGGCTGAAAACTGTTGATTGTATGTACTGTGCATCACACAATAAACCCAGGTAACAAACCTGCACATGTACCCCCTGAATCTAAAATAAAAGTTGGAAAAACCCCAATATATCCTTAATGTCTTTTTCTATCAGAAAGAATCATTTTATTCTTTTTTTTTGAGATGGAGTCTTGCTTTGTTGCCCAGGCTGGAGTGTTGTGGCACGATCTTGACTCACTACAACCTCCACTTCTTGGGTTCAAGCGATTCTCCTGCCTCAGCCTCCCGAGTAGCTGGGATTACAGTCATGTGCCACTGCACCCAGGTAATTTTTGTATTTTTAGTAGAGGCAGGGTTTCACTATGTTGGCCAGGCTGGTCTCAAACTCCTGACCTCAGGTGATCCACCTGCCTCAGCCTCCCAAAGTGCTGGGATTACAGGCGTGAGCCACCGCGCCCAGCCTACCTTATTCTTTTTAATGACTGTATACTGTCCCGTTGTTTATTACCTTCTATTATCTGCCAAATATCTATTGAGCTCTTTTTATACCTCAAGCCCTGCTTTAGGCACTTGCTTGTGATATATCAGTGAACAAGCCAGAAAGATATTCCTGTCCTTGAGGAGCTGACAGTCCTACAAACTTCAGTTTGTTTTCAGTTTTGCATGTCACAAACCATCTTGTAACAGGCATCTTCCTGCTTATAATTTGGCCTCTTCTTTGAGAGAACCAATAGGAGATATTTGCAGAGGAGGAATTGGGGGGTCAAGACAATTAGGAGAGCTTACTTAGCAAATATTCTTCAGAAAGATTGCTGCTGGCCATGGGTGATGGTACAACACTTATAGTCTCAGCTACTCAGGAGGCTGAAGCGGGAGGATCACATGAACCCAGGAGTCTGAGGCTGCAGTGAGCCATGATTGTGCCACTGCACTCCAGCCTAGGTGACAGAGCGAGACCTTGTCTTTAAAAAATAATTTTCTTTTTTTAAAGATTGCCACAACTTTCCCTTCCACAAACTGGATATGAAAATGCAGTTTTCCCCAAATCTGTTCAGTACTAGAGTTATGGGCCTTTGTAAAAATTTTCTCCAGCCACATAGCTGGAGATAGAAGCACTTCTTGAATTGCAAGCGGGAGAGAACATATTTTTGTATAGTTATTGGGCTTTTGTATTTCTTTTTCTATGATCCACCTACTCATACCCTTCCTAAGGGTCTAATGAGAACTTATTTTTGTCTTTTATTTGAACAGTCTCTTTGTAAAGTTTGGAAATTAGCCTTTTCCTATGCACTGTGAATATTTTTCCCCATTTTCCCATTTGTCTTTTGACTTTGCTTATGAAACGTCCTGCAGAGAAATATCTGATGAAGGTAACTACATAAAAATGAGTTTTTCCTCCCCCAGAAGTAGCAGATAATAAAATAACAATTGATATACAGGTTGAGTATCCCCTTATCTGAAGTGCTTGGGACGAGAAATATGTGGGATTTTGAAATTTTTTCTGATTTTGAAATATTTTCATGACACTTGCTGGTTGAGCATCTCACATCTGAAAATCTGAAATCTAAAATTCTCCAGCGAACGTTTCCTTTGAGCATCAAGTGGGCACTCACAAAGTTTCGGATTTGTGGGCATTTTGGATTTTTGGATCTGGGAAGTTCAATCTGTAATAATATGTGACAATGTTTCTATAGCTGGTAAGCGGCAGAGCTGAGATTCAACCCACATCCATCACGCTTCATGCTCAACCTTCTTGCCCCTACTCAATGTGGCCTTTTACATATCAAATGCAAATGTTTTGTCTACATCTGTTCACTGCTCAATTTTGCTCTTTGTTGCTCTGCATCTGTAATTAAGTTTTTCTGCATCTGGAGGAGAGTCACTGATTAGACCTGCATAGAGAGCTTCCCATTCTTTGGCAAGGAGATTGTTCTGGAAGTTCAGAAGGAGGCACCTGAGTACGGTTGCTCCTCTTGCTTAAACCATGAAACAAACCTCACAGCTATAAGGTCTAAGCCAGTTCCACAGCTGTTTCCAGGATTCTTACGTGGATAGACTTGAGGAGTACCAAGAGACCCCTGACTTCTCCAAGCCTGTCCCCACCTTGAATAAACTATAGTATTGGCTAACAATTCACCCCTGGTACCCTTCACTTCGGGCATTTAGATTAAAGTTGATGGGCCACTGGTACACAGACTAAAGCTGATAGAACACTGTTTTGGGACATTTTGCAAAAAGAAATGATTAGAAAGGAAATGCAAAAGAAGTTCTAGTGGAGGCACGTCTGGGTGGTCTAGGCCAGTGCCCCAAGCTTATTGTCATTAGGTACTGGTTTCGTGGAAAACAACTTATCCATGGATGGGAGAAGAGGGAGGGAATGGTTTCAGGATGAAACTGCTATTCTACCCTTAGATCATCAGGCATTAGATCCTCATAAAGAGTGTTCAACCTAGATTCCTCGCATGCGCAATTCATAATAGGCTTCACGCTCCTGTGAGAGTCTAATGTTGCCGCTGATCTAACAGGAGGTAGAGCTCAGGCAGTAATGCAAGCTCTCCCACCACTCAGCTCCTGCTGTTTGGTCTGGTTCCTAACAGGCCTCGGACCAGTACCAGTCCACTGCCCAGGGGTGGGGGACCCCGGTCTAAATCGCAGGAGCTCATAGAAGCATCCAGGCCCCCCACTTCCCTCATGCAGCCTGCATGCTGGCACTGGCCCATGGCCTCATGTTGATCATCTCATCATCTTATTTAATCCTCACAAAACCCCTGTGAAATAGGTGTCATCATCCTGATTTTTCAAAAGAGCAAACTAAGGCTTAACTATCTAAGACCCACATATGGTAAGCAAGGAAGGCAGGATTCAAACCGACAGCTGAACTCCAGAGCCTGTGCTCCCAACCAGCTTCCAACCAAGCTCACCACCTCTACTGAGGCTCCAAGTATCCGAGGGAGGAGAAAAGTACCAGATAGAAGAAAGAGACAGAATAAAACCCCAAAGCCGTGATTCTAAATAGACGCTTGATCTACTTCAGTTTTGCCTAGATACAGCCATCTGCCTGGGACGTAGTTTCAGTTTCATGGCAGAGCTGGAATGGACCTATGCTGAGCTATGTCAGTGTTAGTTCAGTTGCTGGTTCCTCTTCAAAGATTACCTTGTTTATTTATTTAAGAGTCAGGGTCTTGCTTTGTCACCCAGGCTGGAGTGTAGTGGTACAATCATAGCTTACTGCAGCCTTGAACTCTGGGATTCAAGTGATCCTCCTGCCTCAGCCTCCTGAGTAGCTGGGACTACAAGTGCACACTACCACATCAAGCTAAGTCTTGTTTTTAATTTTTTGTACAGACAATTCTTTTTTTAAATTTTTTGTAGAGACAATGTCTTACTATGTTTCCCGGGCTGATCTTGAACTCCTAGCCTCAAGCAATCCTCCTGCCTCGGCCTCCCAAAGCACTGAGAATAAAGCTGTGAACCACTCCAAAAGCACTGGGATCATAGTTGGGAACCACGACACCCTGCCTGAAGATTACCTTTTGATGTTCAACATCAGTAATAATCAAACATACGCAAATTAAATCAGCAGTACCAACTTATTACCATAAGGTGATAAGTAAGGGAAAGAATAATACTTGCATATTAATACTGACAAGGTTGAGGTGAAATTATAACCCAAACACACTGGAGGTAGCATTGTAGAGTTTAATTATCCCTTTGAAAGGCAACATTCTCATATGGAAAGAATAAAAAATATAATGCTATTCCTTAGGACTTTGACTAAGGAAATACTTAAAGCAATTACAAAAATTATCTGTGTTTCTGTGGTGTTATCTAAAATGGTGATTTACATTAAATTTACAACAATAAGACATAATAGGAATGCCTATGAACATTACGTAACCAATATGTTCTGTCTTTTAAAAAAGAACATGGGAGGCTGAGGCAGGTGGATCGCTTGAGTTCAGGAGTTCAAGCCCAGCCTGGGCAACATGGAGAAACCCCATCCCTACAAAAAATACAAAAAGTAGCCTGGCATGGTGGTGCATGCCTGGTAGTACAGCTACTTGGGGAGCTGAGGTGAAAGGACTGATTGAGTCCAGGAGGTCAAGGCTGCAGTGAGCAGCATTCACACCACCACACTCCAGGCCTGGGCAGAAGAGTGAGACTCCACTCAAAAAGAACAGCAGGATGCAATGTATGTGTGCACTATGATTATTAAATATGGATGTGTGTGCACGCTTATCCACACAGACTGGCAGGAAGTATGGGTAGAGCCCATGCTATTCTCACCTCTTTTTTTTTTTTTTTTTTTTTTTTTTGAGACATGGTCTCTCTCTGTCACCCAGGCTGGAGTGCAGTGGCACGATCTTGCCTCAGTGCAACCTCTGCCTCCCAGGCTCAAGCAATTCTCCTGCCTCAGACCTCCTGGCTAATTTTTGTATGTGTATGTTTTGGTAGAGACAGGGTTTCACCATGTTAGCAAGGCTGGTCTCAAACTCCTGACTTCAAGTGATCCACCCGCCTCAGCCTCCCAAAGTGCTGGGATTATAGGCTTGAGTCACTGCACCCAGCCTGTCCCCACTTCTGATGTCTGTCTGTTTTCCCCGCTGACTTGTCAGACACTGAGTCCAAGAGTATTCTTATTTCTTTCTCCTCCTGCAATGTTACATATCTGTTTTCCCTCCGCCAGCATCTATGCCTCCTCCTCTGACTCCTCCAGGAGGTGCCTCCTCTTGCAGGTAGGACTGTCCAGCAAGACACTCCCTCTTCTGCAGCCAAGAGGAAGGTGGAAGACACAGCTCAGAGTTATGGATTCCTCTCTTCGGGAACTTTGATCTGCATTTCAGGGGCATGAAGAAAGAAGATATCTACCACTGGGACTAGGTAAGTGGGAGAAGCACCCTAGGGAATTCTCTCCCTTGGTCAGGGCAACAAACGAAACGTACTCACAACATCTAGGAAAGCTATTAAATGTATTATGCAGGAAAAAGAAAGAAATTTACCATTTAACTAGCATGCAATGTTCTGTGCCAAACAAAGCAACATGTCGCATGCTGATATGAGCATATTAAAGGAGGCATATCAATGTGCTGGTGAGGAAGAGAGTCCCTAATTGGGGAGATAGCTAGGAAGGAGATGAAAGAAGGAAAAGAAATTGGGAAGAGAGGCTTTGGAAAGACCAGAATGGGTGTGTGCTGTGAACTAGGGACTCTCCACGTTCACTTCCTGCATCTAAGGCCAAGACAAAACAGCTTATTCCTTCTTGGCATAAGTTAGGTTGTTCCTATTGCTTGCAACCAATGGAAGTGATGAACTTCAAGATATGCTATGCCAAAATATGGCACCATGGCATTTGAAAAAGGAGCCAAAGCAGGCCATAGAAACTAGCTGACCTTGCCCTAAAAGTAGGTCATAAGAGCCTCATTCCAGAGGGGTCTTTACTATATGTAGAGGAAAGGAATATCCTCATCTGTGAAGAGACAAGCATACCAAGAAGAATGTGGACAAACAGGCCTTGCTGAGTTCCCCTGGCTTATTACCATTAGATCAAACCCCACCCTCTTTTGTCCAATTCTACTTCTCCATGGCTGTCCCTCTTCATCAAACCTAAGCATAAATATACATTTTCTGTGGGTCTTCATTTCTGAAGGCTCCTGTGGTATGTCAAACATATTTAATAAATTTATATACTTTTCTTTTGTTAATCTGTCTTTTGTAATAGGTGTCTCAGCCATCAACCTGCAAGGTTCAAAATGTAGTACCCATTGCGTGCCGTGGTTCGCCTCTGTTATCCCAGCACTTTGGGAGGCTGAGGCAGGCAGATCACCTGAGGTTGGAAATTCGAGACCAGCCGGACCAACATGGAGAAACCCCGTCTCTACTAAACACACAAAAATTAGCCAGGCGTGGTGGTGCATGCCTGTAACCCCCAGCTACTCCGGAGGCTGAGGCAGGAGAATCACTTTAACCTGGGAGGTGGAGGTTGTGGTGAGCCGAGATCACACCATTGCACTCCAGCCTGGGCAATAAGAGTGAAACTCCGTCTCAAAAAAAAAAAAAAAAAGAAAAGAAAAAGAAAAAGAAAAAAAAAGACTACCTTTTCTCCCCTACAAAACAAAACATAGTGGATAGACTTTTCAATAATAAAATTGAAATGCAGAAGAAAAAAAGATTATCTTTTGGCTCAAACCAGACTTCAAATTATAAAACTATAAGGCTGAATACAGGAAGAAGATGTCCTTTCGATAAATCCCAGTGTCAGCGGAGTCCTGCCTTCTCCCAAGAAAATAATCAAGGACATGTTGATGTCACCCAACAATTGTTTGGTGACTTGCGGTTTATAGGGAAGAGCTCTCATGTTTGCTGACAGAATTGCTAAGCCTTTGGGTGGCTGAGCAATAAATGATATTGGTTACCTGCTTTTTCTTTCCAAAGTTAAACAGAAAGCAATCTGCCCCAATCCAAAGACAATTATTAACGCCTCCTGCGGCTGCGTGTTTCACTTGCCATTTTTGTGTGTCCAAATCTCACCTGTTCTGTTATTGACTCAGTTGTTTTCTTTGCATTGATACAAAATTAACAACAGCAAGGCCTCCCTTCATCTTGTTCTATGTAATAGTGTCTGCACAGCAAAGCACTGGGTTTGCTGCTTAGTTCTTCTTCTTCTTTTTTTTTTTTTTTTTTTTTTTTTGTGAGACAAGGTCTTGCTCTGTCACCCAGGCTGCTGGAGTGCAGTGGCACAGTCACAGCTCACTGCAACCTTGACCTCCTGGCCTCAAATAATCCTCTGGCCTCAGCCTCCCGAGTAACTGGGACCATGCAGGCATATCCCACATCACCTGGCTAATTTTTGAAAATTTTTCATAGAGATGGGGTTTCGCCATGTTGCCCAGGCTGGTCATGAACTTCTGAGCTCCAGTGATCTTCCTGTCTTGGCCTCCCAAAGTGCTGGGTTTACAGGTATGAGCTATTGCACTGCTAGTTAGTTTTTGCCATAATATTAAGACATAACTATACTCATCTCTATACCAGTTAGAATCATCTAGATGCTTTCATTTTGTGAAACCAGTTTGATTTTTTTAAGCTTTCTTAGGGGTAAATGAGTCAGCAAATGACTCAAAAATGAGTCATGAAAATCCAAATAGTGGCTACCTTTAGTGAATATGAAGGGAGTTAAATGGAGGAGGTATATGAGGGGCTTCTGGGGTGCTAGAATTTTCTATGTCTTTACCTGGATGCTTACTACATGGGTGTATGCTTTATAATAATTTATTAAGTTGCACATTTATTTTATGCACTTTTCAGTGTGTGGGTTATGTCCTACAATAAGCCTTTTAAAAACACATGCCAAAATTCTGTTGTATTTTCCTTCAAAGAAAAGAATGGGGACAACAGTTCCAATGGTCAGAGAAAGGCCACACTTTCACTTTTTGCCTACTGTTTATACAATTACAGTTGAGGAAGCCAAGTAGGGGAGAAGTCTTATTTTATCTGGAAAATTAGTTAGACTTGTGGAGATAGCAAGGAAATAGCAAAACGGAAAGAGAACAACTTGACAGATGTGAGTTTTGTTCACAGGTTGGGAATGAGACTGTAACAGTACTCCATCATACCCTCAAAAAGTGTAGACTATTATTTCTATTTCTCCCCTAACATAGAATCTTGTGATTGTCTCATGTCTAAAACTTAAAAACCAATCAGGATTTCACACACAGTCTTGTATACAAGACCTATTTCTGTTAACATCTCTAATTCACAGTTGAGAAATGCTTGTGTTTTTCTTTATGGAGTTCAATATGATTGTGCTCATGAAGAAGGAGCAAGACTAGAGATGTTTTGGACTCCAGTTCACACACCTTCCGTGACGACCCAGGAAATATTTTCCATGGAACAAACACACCTACTCTCTACCCTCATGAAGGCAGATGCCCGAGAAGTTAGAAAACTACATGTTTCACAAAACGTTTAGCCTATAGTCATCAGAAAGCCACAGCTATTCTTGTCTTCAGTCCTCAATATTACCGGTGAAGAGAGAGAGAGACAGAGACAGAGTAGAGAGATGGGGGCAGGCTAGACCCTGGCTATGGTGGTCGCCTCATGGCAACAAAACATCATTGAAACTCTGAAGTTCACATCTCCGCACTGATTCATGAGGCACCAGAAACTCCCATTAATTTTGTCATAAACCGATTAGAGCTGGTACACAAACTCAGGGGTCTCAGTATTTAGAGAGACAATAAATAGCCACCCAAATCCCAATACTTTCCCCAGTAAAACCCACTGGGAAACTCTGAGTACGTTCACAACAAGGTGACGTTTGAAATTCCCTGAAGTCTCATATTTATCCACATTTATCCAGGGGGAAAAAAAAGAAGGGTAGCCAAGAGAAAGTGCCAGCTCCCCATTCCTGGGACCTCTTGCTTGTTCCTAAGAAATAGGCTCCAAGAATCTTGTCAAGGGCTGACCGTCCGGCCGCCGGAACCGGACAGAGGTCGGGGGGAGCCGCTTCACTTTCCCAAATCAAAACGGGGGAAAGTAAGTGAGAAAATCTCCCGAGTTCAAACATTCCTTTAAACCCCGCAACTTTAAATACTAACTGTGTTTCATGGCTGCCATCTTGAAAAACATTAGTTTGCCAAAGACGCCCTTTGATTCCCATTTGGGATGGAAACGCTTGCAGATAATCCATTGAAACAGGTCCGGCACAAAGGCCTTTTCGCAACAATCATGGTGCTTGTGAAGGACAACATTTTTGTGTGCAAAATAAAACATTTTAATGCGCTACAATCCATTACACATATAGCCCTCCATTTCCTTTCAGTAATTATTCATTAGAAAACATTTAACGTCACTGCGGATTTCACACTAGGCAGTCCGGACACAAAGAACAAGAGATGGCCCATTTATAAGAGGCTGGGGCCTTCTTTTCTAATCTGAGAAACTCCAAGGAGGTGGGGCCCTCGGGGCACAACAGGCAGGCTAAATTGTGCGGTTAACGGTCAAAGCCCCCCTGCCTACTTTGACACTCATTTAAAGATGACAGGGAACAATAGAGATTTGTTCTGTGCAACCCTTTCTTGTTATGCCGGCGACATCAGCTCCGCACATGAAACTGCCTGATATTTCATTCCACCTGCCATCTCGCTCCCGCCTCGGTCGACTCTCTCCTCTGCTACTTTGCTTGTCCCCACTTTAACACAAAGAGACAGGTAAAGAATATCGTTAAGAAGGCGCCATTCAGCATGTCAGCTTTCATAATACAATCGCCTGTCAGGTTCCCCATGAGCTATGAGGCGCTCAAATGTCTGGGTTTAGGCCAGAAATCCGAACCACAGTTAGGTTAGTGAGCAGGGACAGCTCCTGGCCACCTCCTGCCCTCCCATAGCGGAAGGCCAACTCCCGGGCACAGACACCGAAAACCGTCTTTGCTCACTACAGTTTGAAACACTTGCTATACATCAGCGAGGGACCACATGCCAACTCCTCATGGGCTGGGTGGATATTCCTTGAATGGCTATGTTTAAAAATTTTACTAAAAACTCATACCCAAAGCCCCAAAACCTGATTCATAGGAAAAGTTGGGAAATGTTTATTTTCGAGCCTTTTTTTTTTTAAACACCACAGCATCCTTTCCCCAGAAGTGGTGGAGGGAAAAAAATCTTAAAGCCTCGCCAGATTATCTGAAGTAGCTAACCATACAGGAATAGGTACAGATCGAAAACGCTCACAGTATCGCTTTTACTCGGCATGCTGCAGAAAACACACTACCTAGTGATGCTTGCAGAATGCACCGAGAGGAAACCAGTGAGTCAGCATAGGAACTGGCTTTCATAAAAAGCCTTTCAAAAACAATTACATGGCAAAATTCTGTTGTATTTTCCCTCAAAGAAAGGAATTGGGACCACAGTCCCGGAGAGGAAGTCCACACTTTCATTTTCCACTTACTCTTTATAAAATTACAGTTGGGAAGCCAAGTAGGTGAGAAGCCTCATTTTATCTGGAGGATTAGTTAGACTTGTGGAGATCGCAGGGAAAGAGCAAAACCAAAAGAGAACAACTTGATAGACGTGAGTTTTGTTCACAGGTTGGGAAGGAGACTGTATCAGTATTCCATTATACCATCAAAAAGTGTAGATTATTGTTTTTATTCCCTAACACACAATCCTGTGGTTGCCTCATGTCTAAAGCTTAAAAACCAACCAAGATTTCAGGTTTATAGTCCTGTAAACCTTTTTACATTAAAAAAAAAATGACGGGTGTCACTGTATTTGTTTATTTTTTTTTTTGAGACAGAGTCTCACTCTGTCGCCCAGGCTGGAGTGCAGTGGCACGATCTTGGATCTGCAACCTCTGCTTCCCGGGTTCAAGCGATTCTCCTGCCTCAGCCTCCTGAGTAGCTGGGACTACAGGCCTGTGCCACCACACCTGGCTAATTTTTTATTTTTAGTAGAGACAGAATTTCATCATGTGGGCCAGGCTGGTCTCGAACTCCTGACCTCAGGTGATCCAACTGCCCCAGCCTCCCAAAGTGCTGGGATTACAGGCATGAGCCACCATGCCTGGCTTGTTATTTTTCTTATTAAAGCAATCCTAATATTTGCACATTACAATTGCTTCTGGTTATTGTCCTGATGTGTTATTGAAAACAGCAAGCTAAACACAAGAACGTCCTAGATATCATTGGATGCTTAAGTAGAAAGCAATATTCATAATGATGCCAATGGTAGACACTCAGTGAGTGGTCAAAGAAATTCAAAAAGCAAAAACAGTTTAGATGCTCTGCATGTAAGATCAGCAAATGATGGTCCATGGGCCCAATCCAGCCCACTGCCTGTTTTAGAATGACCCTTGAACTAAAATGGCTTTTACATCTTTAAATGATTGGGAGAAAAAAAAAATCAATAGAATAGCATCTCATGGCATGAGAAATCTATATGAAATTCAAATTTCAGTATCCATTAATAAAGTTTTACCGAAACACAGACACATTTATGTTTGCCTGTGGCTGCTTTTATGCTACTAAGAGGTGAGCCTAAGATACTTACTCTCCCGTCCTTTACAGAAAACGTTTGCCAACCCTGTTCAATGTTCTGTTTAGCACACATCCTTCTTTCCTTAGGAACCATATTTCTGAATCAATGGTATTTTAAAATTACACACACCAAGAGAAGCAAAGTGGAATTTCAAATATAACCCTTTTCCAATCAATGTTTAATGGTTTGTAATACATCCCTCAAGCATGGAGTTGGGATACTTCTAAATTAGGATTTTTTTTATTCCCAGCAGCTCTGTGTTTGCAGCACCTAATAATGTTGAAGAAGAATGTTGTTTAGAACCTGAGTTAAGACGTCACATTTCCAGATCCATGGTTGCTTGCTGGCTCGCCAGACACAAACCAGAAATTAATGCTGCAAAGAGCAGGCAGTAGTTTCTCTCATAGAACTGAATGCATGTTTGTTCAATGACCAGACAGAGAGGGCTGGCTCTCAAGGAAGCCCCTCACGTGGTGCAGATCCCAATTTGGAATAATACTCAGTGGCAGCTAAAATGTAAAACATACATACATCAAGAAAGAAGCATGGTCTGAAGCTTTGATTCAAGAGGTCTTAGCTATGGAATTTACAAGGATCAAATCTGAGAATGATATTGCAAGTTTTTATGTGTCTGATTTACCCAACACTGACAGCTCTACAGTTGAAATGAAGGATTATCTTTTTATCAAACAACAAGGAGACTGTTGGTGTTTTATTATCCAGCTACAGCCTCTTAATCACCACTGAATGTGTATAATTATGAATATCAGCAAACAGAATAGTGCTTCTAAATTATCTTAGGGATTTATTAGTCTCCTTGTAAAAATGAGAGCAGTTCATAGTCTTAATTGGCCCATGGGAGTTATAGGTGGAAGCTGGGGGGAAAGCTATGCCATTACGTAACCATCTTTTTAAGCATAAATAGAGGGAAGAGAGAGTATAGCTGATCTTGTAGGGCTTTTCTTGACTTCAGGAGAATCCTCCTGGTATCCTCAGCTGTCTTTCCCTGGAACAAAAGATATTTCATGGTCTAGGAGCCTTGCAAACAATCAGCAGAAATTGGATATTAACAGTGGATTATGCTAAAACCTGTTTGGACCATCAAATGCAAAATTTTCATGTTTTTGCTTTTTCATTTCAGTCTGAGTCCCTTGAGTTAATAAAAAAATTAGTAGACATCACACAGTAGACAATTTTAACATGGCTTTTAAATTATTCACCACCCAAAAAGCGGTGTTTAAATTATACTCAATTAAAAATGGTTGTGACTTGAGGCACATTTAGAAACCACTTAAAGCTAAGGCTGAGGCCAGGCGTGGTGGCTCACGCCTGTAATTCCAGCACTTTGGGGGGCCAAAGCGAGCAGATCACTTGAGGTCAGGAGTTCAAGATCAGCCTGGCCAACATGGTAAAACCCCATCTCTACTTAAAAAATATATATATATTAGCCAGGCATGGCAGCACATGCCTGTAATCCCAGCTACTTGGGAGGCTGAGGCAGGAGAATCACTTGAACCTGGGAGCTGGAGGTTGCAGTGAGGCAAGATCAGGCCACTGTACTCCAGCCTGGGTGATAGAATGAGACTCCATCTCAAAAAACAAAACAACGAAACAAAACAAAACCCTAAGGCTGTGGTTCTCTAACCTCAGCATGCAGGAATTTTGCATGCAGGATGCAGAGTTTAGCATCTTGGTGGATCTAGAAAACCCATAAGAGAGGGCCCAGGATGCTGCATACTTGACAGGTGTCCCAGGCCCATAGCTGTAAGTTCTTAACTTGTGGTCCATGGATGCAGTTTGAGCATCCCTAACAGGAAACCTCAGGTCCTGCTTGAGTCAGAATCTACGTTTTAACAAGCTCCCCCAGGTGATTCAAGTGCACTTTGCAGTTTAAATTACATGGGTATGAATACGATCTAGTCATACATTTTCCTAGTGACCTAGGGAAAATTTAAAAATTAAGGTAAGGAAGATTGAATGTAAGGGGAATTGTTATTCCCCTGAGGTAGTGTGAATACAGAAACATTCATATTGAAGTTGAAGACCACCAGAGACAGGAAACTCCACCAAACACTGTGGGGTGGAAAAGGGGGCTCACAGAGGCGGGAGGAGGGAACCAAGACCACCAGGACGGACTCCTGCCAGCTCCAGCTAGCAGGAACTCAGGGCCTGCTGGTGGTGTCGATTGCAAGGCCCACTTTTCCTTCTTTTCCCATAACCAGACCTTATTAGAAATTTTCCAACTCCTTTTCCTCCATCTCAAATGCCAGTCAGGTGATTTCTCTTTTGTGACACTAAACTTGCCAAGGAGGACAGTCCCCCTATTCTTTTCCTTCTGGAAAGTTGGGCCAAAAAGGTCTAATCTCAAATCTGTAAAAGTAAAGGCTAGGCAGACACTGAAACCAAAAAGACGCTGCTAGTCCATAAGATTCCTCTTCTTGAAGAAACGTATTTTTTTCTGTCCCGATTTTTAAATAAAAAGCAAAATATACAAGCTCTTTAGCCAGAAACTGGCTATGCTTACTGGAACCATTCATTCCCTACAGAGCAGATTTCTTGGGCACTTACTCTGTGCATGTGGTAACCTGGGAATTGCGGGCTGGGATTTTTATAGCGTATTACGGCAAGGGAGGAGACAGAGGATAAAAGAAGAAAAAAGAGCATGCACAGTCACCCCTTGTGGACAAATATGCAAGAAATAAAGATAAATGTGTAAAATTCTTACAATTTTGCCTTTCTGGATTTTGCTATTGCACTGAATGATTTGTGATAAGACAGACGGGGATGAAAAATACACTTATTAAATAAACAGCTATTAAAAGCCCCTAAAGGATACGGCTCTTACAAATAGGATCTTTTTGTTTGATTATAAAAATTACACCTTTATTTTAGACATTCTGGAAAAATGCAACAAAGAGAATAAAAATCACTCATAATCCCACTGCTCAGAAATTACCACTGCTGGCCAGGTGTGGTGCCTGTAATCCCAGCACTTTCAGAGGCCAAGAGGCAGGCAGATCATCTGAGGTCACAAGTTCGAGACCAGCCTGGCCAACATGGCGAAACCCCATCTCTACTAAAAATTTAAAAATTAGCCAGGTGTGGTGGTGGGTGCCTGTAATCCCAGCTACTCAGGAGGCTGAGGCAGAGAATCACTTTAACCTGGGAGGCGGAGGTGCAGTGAGCCAAGATCACAGCACTACACTCTAGCCTGGGCGACGGAGCAAGACTGCTCATTGTGGAATATTCCTTCTAGTTCTCCCCACCCCTGTGTGTGTGTATAAATAATACTGGGATAACATTTTATATGTGGTTTTAGGTCATTTTTTAACTAACATGATTCATCTTCATAAATTAAGAACAACACACCTAAATATATTCCAAATATCACATAATTTAGATTTGAAACATCTAGAATTACAAGTTTAGAAATCAAAATTCAAGCAATATTTCTCAATAAGTTCTATAACCACAATAATATTGGTTTTATTTATTTATTTATTTGAGACCGAGTGTCACCCAGGTTGGAGTGCAATGGCACAATCTTGGCTCACTGCAACCTTCGCCTCCCAGGTTCAAGCAATTCTACTGCCTCAGCCTCCTGAGGAGCTAGGATTACAGGTGTGTGCCACCGCGCCTGGCTAATTTTTGTATTTTTAGTAGAGATGGGGTTTCACCATGTTGGCCATGCTGGTCTTGAACTCCTGACCTCAGGTGATCCACCTGCCCCAGCCTCCCAAAGTGCTGGGATTACAGGTGTGAGCTACTGTACCTGGCCTCACAATAATATTGTTTGTGAGTATCTGGGCAAGTACCCTTGATGATAGTATTAATAGTAAAGACTAAAATTATTTTCATCAACAAATGTGACCACTTATAAAGACTCTACTAAAAGTGGTATTATATTGGGTGCAGGTATGAGAACAACTTTTGGGGTAATAGGGGTGCTCTGTGTCTCAATAGGGATTTGGGTTACACAGGTATACACCTTCATCAAAACTTTCCAAATGATAAATCCAACGTTAGTACTTTAGATTGTATATACTGTTTATTGCCAAAGAAAAAATACTGAACACTAGCTAATGGCAGGTGTGCAAAGTATTTAGGGGGAAATATGCTGATGTCTGCAACCTTCTTTGAAATCTGTCCCCCCAGAATAAGATAGATTAGTGGTTACAGGGATGGATAGATGAAAAAGAAGCATAAGTAATAGGTTAATGGTAGAATCTAGGTAGTGCATGTTTTCTGTAAAGTTTCTTCTTTTCTGTATGTTTAACACACTTTATCATACAGTGTCGAGGAGAAAAATAATCTGAGATCTATGCTAAAAGGCTCAAGGGATGTCTATAATGAGACAGGTGAGATGTAGCAAAAGTGTGTGTAATAAGGATTCTATTTTTGTAGAATAAACAATGATGAAAATACATTCATATATGTATGTGGGTTGCAACCCAAATAGCCCCATATGGGTCTATGACCATGAAGGCAATGACATAAAGACGCTGGGGGAAGGAGGTGGAGAGCGGGAGGTGAGAGGTGAGGGCTGAATGTACTTGTGCTCATGAAGAAATGCAGGAAGCGTGGGCCTCCACACAGTGGTTGGCCAGGGTTAGCAGAATTCCAGATCATTGTCATTTTCTTACAATTTTCTATACCGTTTAAAAGATCCTCTCTACAATGATCATTTATTATTTATGTAATTAAAAAGCTATTTTTATGAAAAAAAAGTCATATTATGAACAGATCCAGGCTTATGTGACAAGGAACCTATTCCCCCAAAGAGAAAAAAGCCTTCATCTTCTGAACTGTATTGAGAGAACTTCTTGTCCCACTCAATAGTAAAACTTACATTCTGAGGCAAAGAGAGGAAAGCACATCTTACGGAATCCTGAATGTCTAGAAAATAACATGGAAGGGAAAACAGAGTTTCCTTTTCTACACATGACAGGGATGAAAAGTGTACAGTAATTTGAAGCATCTCCAACCACGATGGAATCTTCCACATTAGATGGTGCTTTCGTCAAGCAAAGACTAAATGAAATAATTTTGTGGCATCTGCAAAAACTACTATTAGAAATGTTTACCCCAGGGATCTGTATTTTCAGCTTAAGAAGCAAATGATCACACTGGAAATTTGAGTGATTCTAATAGGGACATGAACGTGATTATGATCATCCGAGTCATGGGGGCTTTCTTCTTATTTTTCAAGTGAACCCTGCAGCTGAACAACGAATCAGCAAATATTTTCTGAGCATCTACTGTGTGCAAGGCATTATAGGAGGTACCTGGCCCCCAGGAATTTACAATCTGTTTAGAAATATAATGCAATTACAGGAACATTGAACAAGGCACCAGTTCTGGACACAATACCTAATCTTTTAGATGGCTTTTAAGCAGATACCAATAAAAAGATGGTTAATTAGGAAGTTACGTAAAATATTGTTGTAAGTGTCTGTGGTGAAAATATGCATGATTTGGCTTTTCCTCCCCCCAAGGTTTTGATATAAAATATTTATTTTGTTAGTCAAAAGATAAGATAGCGGAAGTTGATGGGAGGAAAGTATTCGGATTTTTACCTGGCGTAAGAGTCTTTACAGCAATAATATAAAAACATCCTGGCCAGGTTTAAATTCAAACTTTGATGTGAAAATCAGTGATAGTAAGATCAGTTGCAAAACTAAAAACAAAGATATCTGAAATAAGATCCAAGAAGCAATTTATCTAACCCCATTATGCACTGAACCCAACATGTATACCACTTCACCCATCTTCTAGTGAACCTGCCTACTAATGGAACATGAGAATGAGTCTATTCAAGGCTTAATGAGCTTAATTAATTAGCACTTAAGACACTCAGGGTAAAAATAATTACTATTGATTGTGATTGTTGCATAAATCTACAGTTGTAACAAAATGGCATGTAACTAAATACGCACATTGTACCAACAATATTTGTCCTGGTTTAGATACTGTGCTCTAATTATGTAAGAGGCAACCATTGAGGGATATTTGAGACCTCTCTGTATTATTTTTGTTACTTCTTGTGAGTCTATAATTATTTTAAAATAAAAATCTTTTTAAAATTACCTATATCACTTTTATTCTTTGGTGTGTTATAAAGTCATGAAAATATATTTGAACCATGGCAAAGTGCTCATCTGAAACATGGTAGACGCCACCTTCTATAAACACTGAATGAACACTGATATAAGCCATGAGTCTCTCCTCATTATCTGACCCAGAGCTGTATTAGTTTGTTTTCACGCAGCTGATAAAGACATACCTGAGACTGGGCAATTTACAAAAGAAACAGGTTTCATGGACTCACAGTTCCACGTGGCTGGGGAGGCCTCACAATCATGGTGGAAGGTGAAAGGCATGTCTCACACGGTGGCAGACAAAAGAAAAGACTGAGAGCCAAGCAAAAGGGGTTTTCCCTTATAAAACCATCAGATCTCATGAGACTTATTCACTACCATAAGAACAGTATGGGGGAACTGCCCCCATGATTCAATTATCTCCCACTGGGTTCCTCCCACAACATGAGGGAATCATGGGAGCTACAATTCAAGATGAGATTTGGGTGGGGACACAGCCAAACCATATCAGGAGTTTATGGATTTCTGACCAAGTCCCTACTACCCAACAAACTTGGAGAAAAGAAGCAACTGCCCAGATGATTTGAATAAAATGAGCTTTTGAAAGAATCACCTGTCAACTAAATATGCCACCATGTGGACAATGGCAATCAATAGCACGAAGCAAATGCTCACTGAAATCAGCATCGTTAGTCGTGGTGCTTCAGTTCTTCATTTTGTTTTGTTCATCCAACTCAGCTCCTTCTGAGGTCCTTCCTAAATGGCTCCATCTCTAATATTTCCAAAGAACATGAGTTTTAAAAAACTTTACGTGGAAATTATTATAGATTCACAAGAAGTAGCAGAAAGAGTGCAGAGAGATCATGTGTACCCTTCATCCAAATTCCCCCAAAGGTAACATACCTGTAAGTGCCAGGAAATTGACATTCGTAAAATCTTCAGACATTATTCAGATTTCATCGGTTGTTACATGCACTCACATGTATGTGTGTGCATGTGTAATTCTGTGTAACTATATCACATGTGCAGATTCCTGTAACCACCTTGACAATCCAGAACTGCTTCCTCATCCTCAAGGAAGTATAGTTGTCCTCTATACTCAGAACATCCACCCTCTCCATAACTCCTGGCAACCAGCAATTTGTTTACCATCTCTATAATCATGTCACTTTGAGAAGGATGTATTTATATAAATGGAGTCATATGGTATACAATCTTTTGAAGTTGTCCTTTTCCCCCCACTCAGCATAATACCCTCAGGATCTACCCAAATTGCTGGATTTTTTTTTTTTTTTGAGACAGGGTTTCACACTGTCACTCAGGCTGAGTGTGTGGCATGATCACAGCTCACTGCAGCCTTGACCTCCCTGGCTCAAGTGATCCTCTCACCTTAGCCTCTGGAGTTGCTGGGACCACAGGCATGTGCCACCATATCCTGCTAGTTTTTAAATTTTTTTGTAGAGATGCGGTCATACTATGTTGCCCAGGCTGCTCTCGAACTCCTGGTCTCAAGGGATTCTCCCACATTGGCCTTCCTGGGATTACAGGTACTAGCCACCATGCCCAGCCCAGTTTTCTCTTTTTAAATCTGGAGTAAACTGCATCCAAATAAAGTTTTACCAAAGGAATCTGAGAATTAATTCATAAGAAGGAAGAGCTTCCTCCATTTTTCAAAAAAGTGTGACTATGTATAGGTGAATCTGCATGGTTACTTCTACATGCATGTTGTAAAGCCAAGACAATAAAAAAAAATGGCACATGTGACCTTGCTTGAGGACTGGCCTATCTATTGTCTTTTATTGCAAGACCTACAGCGAATACTCCTCTCTATCCATCAACTAAATTATTTTCTGCCAATGAATCATGCTTCCTAGAGTTACCACTTTGAGATATCATGCAAGAATGGCAACTAAAACCAGGACTTTGTTCTGGGCGTTCAGATACATTTCGGTCAAGGACAGTGCCATTTTGAGTTACCAGTTGCCAAGGTGACAGTATTCAGGGCTATAGAAATGGATAAGTGACTGAATGGATCGATGACAAGCTGTAGCTAGGGTTTCTTCTTGGTGCCTGAGGCTTCTGTGAACAGCTACTAAATTATTCTAACGACATCCATAAATGTTTCTGTAAGCTTTTTGGCTGTCTAGGCAGGAGGAGAAACAATCCTTCAACAGATCATATTTTCTAAATAGAGAACACATGAGATGATTATGCTATTGAAACCCAGAAAACTTGTCCTTGGAAGTGTTTATGCCTATAATTAACTCCTGGAAAGAGACAATAGGTTTGACACTCAAGTTCTGTCTTCCATCTTCCCAGGAGAGCTTTACCTTTGTTTACCTGATCATAAAAACAGCTCAGTTTAGCTTCTTAAAATGATTGTTACCTGGGACAAGTTGGGCTTATCGCATTTAAAAGTTAGCAGGAGATATCTAAGGTAATGAAGAAAATTTATCAATAGTCTTACATGTAAGACCAATTATTACCTATGATTTCCTTCAACATGAGGTCACCATCTATTATTTAAGATCCAACCATGCTAACATGGTAGCCACTAGCCACATGTGGCTATTTAAATTAGTGGAAATTCAGTCAAATTTACAATTCAGTTCCCCAGGCACCAGCCACAGTTCAAGCACTCAGTAATCACACAAGGCGATGGCTCTTGCCTCAGGCAGTGCTAACAGAGACCAGATCTGTCTTTATTGGAAAGCTCGTTGTTCTAGACCAATTTGAAATGAATCAGTAACACTCCCACGCTTGGATTCTAAATCATCATACTCACCTCCACCAACAGAAGGGAGACATCTACATGATCATCTTAAATACAATTTTTTATCAAATAAATTCAGAATCTTATTCACAAGCCCAGTTCTCTCTCCAGGCCTAGCGGAGGCCCAGCATTATAGTCATTTGGAAAGTTTCAGGTAGAAAAGAGGTCACCAGGTGTGACCACCTCCAAGTGTTCAAGTCACATTACCTTGGATTCCATCATGCACAGAGGGAGAGCAGGCTGTTAACTACTCCACTTGAGCCATTCGAAACTTGCTTCCCACTGACTTATGGTTCTGTGATGCATGACACCCAGCAACAAGGTATGAGGCCAATCTAGCTCGTGGGGCGGAGCTGAGTTAATAATTTACAGAGGGAGGCAGAGACTGCATCTTATGGCCATCTACCTGTAGGCACACAGGGCCACTTCAGGGAGATAAGAACTGGAAACCTGACCTTCCTTGAGATTACGTTACAGCCACTGCTGATCTTTGATTAGTTGCTTATGTTCCTGACCAGTCGCTGACTATTGAAATAATGGCAGGACCCTCGGTGAGCTACACTTAATAAAGAAAGAAAGGGAATGAGGGAAGGGAGGGAGGGAGGGAGGAAGGAAGGAAAATTCTCCCAATCTCTTAGCCTAGGATCCAGCTCCAGGGAACTTCTGCTGGAATCACCTGTTGGCTCTGTTTGGAAAACTTTACATCCTTAAACTTCAGGGAATCAAGTTGATTGGGTAACTTCAAGGTTTCATAATATGGAGACTCTGGACTTTCATTTTATTATTATTTTCAGATGCAAAAGTGATGCAAGGGTCATATCATCTTGTACAAAATCACAAGGTAGCTGATATTGGAGGTGGTTCAGTTACAGATGGGTTTACTATGAAGCTCAGAGTTCATCCCTTCCTGGTCTGGACCTCAACGTATAAAGTTGTATTCTTGTTCTTTCAGGGAACCCCATCAATCACCCACGACATTGTATGCCTTGGGTCCCCAAACTTGAGCCTACTACTGCAACAGGATCATGGCTAAGAGTATGGACAGTGGATTCAGTTCTGGTTCATTCGAACTCAGACAGCACCCCCTGTTGGATGTAGGACTGTGGGTGAGCGACTGACCTCAGGATTTGATTAATCCCATTTCATGTATCTCTCTCTCTGTATGTATATCCAATTGGAGAACCCCTAATACAAGCCCTGACTGACAAGAGCAGAAACATAATCATAATTCCCTGGACACTCTAATTTTTGATCAATTGATTTTTTTAAAGAAACTTTTCCACTTTTGTAATAGGTAATATAACATATCCCTGATTTGGTTACAAAGGGACAACCAGAAACACTATATTAAAAATGTTTTTAAAGCATATATAATGTGTATATATATATATTTTTTTCAATTTTTAATTTTTTTCTTGAGATGGAGTCTTGCTCTGTCACCAGGTTGGAGCACAGTGCCACGATCTCAGCTCACTGCAACCTCCACCTTCAGGGTCAAGCAATTCTCCTGCCTCAGCTTCCCAAGTAGCTGGGATTACA
Organism: Cacajao melanocephalus; assembly: GCA_963573385.1. Taxonomy (NCBI): domain Eukaryota; kingdom Metazoa; phylum Chordata; class Mammalia; order Primates; family Pitheciidae; genus Cacajao; species Cacajao melanocephalus. The sequence goes on from CAUYLG010002433.1 coordinate 119,606, forward strand.
AGGCACCCACCACTGTGCCCGGCTAATTTTTGTATTTTTAGTAGAGATAGGGTTTCACAATGTTGGCCAGGCTGGTCTTGAACTCCTGACTTCAAGTGATCCGCGCACCTCGGCCTCCCAAAGTGCTGGAATTACAGGCATGGGCCATCATACCTGGCCTATGATTCTTTATACATTTTTGTATGTCTGAAATGTTTTTAATTGAAAAATAAATCACATGTAACATAACATTCATCTATTTAAAGTATACAATTCATTGTTTTTTAAGTAGAGTTGTTACCTTAGTATCCATGGGGCATTGGTTCTAGGACCTTCAAAAATCCATGGATGCTCAAGTCCCTAATATAAAATGGTATAGTATTTGCATATAACCTATACACATCCTCCTGTACACTTTAAATCATTGCTACATTACTTATAATATCTAATAGACTGTAAATGCTATGTAAATAGTTGTTATATTGTCTAGGGAACAATGACAAAAAAATGTCTGTACATCTTCATACAGATGAAAATTTTCCCCGAATACTTTTGATCCAAGGTTGGTTGAATTAATGGAAGTGGAATCCATGAATATAGAGGGACTATTGTAGATTCACATTGTCATGCAATCATCATCACTATTTAATTCAAGAACATTTCCATGACCCCCAGAAGAAATCCTATATCCATTATCTCCCTTTTCCCCACTAGCACCTAGAAACCACTAATCTGCTGTCTCTATAGATTTGCCTATCATGGATGTTTCATATGAACAAAATCATACAATATGTGACCTTTCATGACTGGCTTCTTTCACTTAGCATTGTGTCTTCAAGGTTCATCCATGTTGTAGCGTAAACCAGTACACTTCATTTTTATTGCCACATAATTTCTCTTGTATGGATATAGCACATTTCGTTTATTCATCAGTTGATGGACATTTGGGTTTTTTCCCACTTTTTGGCTATTGCAAATAATGCTGCTATGAACATTCACATGCACATTTTTGTGTGGACTTAGGTTTTCATTTCTCTTGGATATATACCTAGGAATGGAATTGCCAGGTTATGGGTCAACTCTTATGCTGAACTTTTTAAGGACCTGCCAAATTGTTTTCCAAACTGGCCATGTCATTTTACATTCCCACCAACAATGTGTGAGGTTTCCAATTTCTCCAAATTCTTGCCAACACTTGCTATTATTGTTCACCTTTTTTATTCTAGCCAAGCTAGTTGATATGTATCTCATTGTGGTTTTGATTTACATTTCACTGATGACCAATGATGCTAAGCATCTTTTCATGTGTATTTGCCATTTCTATTCCTTCTTTGGAGAACTGTCTATGCAAATCCTTTGCCCATTTTCAAGTTGGGCTCTTGGTCTTTTTGTTGTTGAGCTGTAGATGCTCCTTATATATTCTGGATACTAGACCTTTATCAGACACTGTATATGATTTGCAAATATTTTCTCTCACTCTATAGGTTGTCTTTTCACTTTCTTGATAGTATTCTTTGAAACACAAAAGATTTAAATTTTGATGAAGCCTACTTTATTTTTTTCCCTTTCATTTCTTGTGTTTTAAGTATAATATCTAAGAAACCACTGGATAGTCCAAGGTCACACAGATTTACACCTGTGTTTTCTTCTAATAGTTTATAGTTAATCCATTTTGAATAAATTTTTGTATATTATGTGAAGGAGAGGTCTAACTTTATTACATTGTATGTGGCATGTTGTTCCAGCATCATTTGTTAAAAAACTGTTCTTTCTCCCATTGAATTATCTTGGCTGCCTTGTTTAAAATCAATTGACAATAAACATAGCAGTTTACATCTGAACTTTAAATTCTACTCCATTGATCTACATGTCTGTCCTTATGTCCATACAACAGTCTTGATTACTGTAGCTTTGTAGTCAGTTTTAAAATCAGTAAATGTAAAACATCCAATTTTCTTTTCCTTTCCTTTAGATGGTTTTGGCTGTTCTGGGTTCCTTGCATTTCCATGAATTTTAGGGTCAGCCTATCAATTTCTGCAAATAAGCCAGATAGTATTTTAATAGGGATGGCACTGAATGTGTAGGTCAATTTGGGGAGTATTGACATCTTAACGATATTAAGTCTTCCAATCTATGAGCACAGGCTATCTTTCCATTTATTTTGTTCTTCAGTTTCTTTCAATGACACTTTATAGTTTTCAGTTTTCAAGTCCTACACTTCTTTTGCTAAGTTTATTCCTAAGTATTTTATTCTTCCTGATGTTTCTGTAAATAGAATTATTTTTTAAAATTTCATTTTCAGAGTTTTCATTGCCAGCATACAAAAATAAATTGACTTTTGTATATTGATCTTGTATTCAGCAACTTTGCTGAACTCATTTATTAGCTGTAACAGTTTTCTTGGTGTCATATTTTTGAGTTTAAAAAGAGGTCAGGTCAACATCAACTGTCATATATCATGTTGATAGTATGTGGCCTTAATGTGATGTGATGAAAGTAACTCCCTGCCTCTGTGGTCTTCCCAATAACCCATAACGCCAATATAATGATGAGATGAACATCAGACAAATTGAAATATTGGGGCAACCTAAAAAATGCCTGCCTTGCATTCCTCAAAATTGTCAAGGTCATCCCTAACAAGCAAAGTCTGAGAAACTGTCATAGCCAAGTGAAGCCAAGGGAGACATGATGACTAAATGTAATGTACCTTGAATGGGTGAATCACAGAACAGAAAAGGGACATTAGGTAAAAACTAAAGAAATAGCTTATGTAATACACCTAGTGCAATGCCTTGTACATTGCTCAATGAACAGAAGTCCCCAGAGAGTCAGCTAGACAGAGACTAGCTCCCAACCCACTCCTTAGTTTCCCAGACTTCCTCTTGAAAAGTGACCACTTCAATAATGTCTTCTATGTTCTTTCAGTCATTCCAATCATCAATATGTATATATATGTAAGTACGTTTATTGCTTAAAATATATGCAAGTGGGAGCATATAACATACACACACTCTAGTCCTTGCTTTTGATTTTTTTTTCCTTACTCTCTCATTGCAATTACTCAATTCTGTTAAAGTATCTCCAGTGGCATATGGGTTGGGGGTTGGGGATAGCATGAGTGCTTAAGTGTCTGTAGAAAACTTACAAATAATAGACCAGGCGCGGTGACTCATGCCTGTAATCCCAGCACTTTGGGAGGCCAAGCGGGGTGGATCACCAGGTCAGGAGATGGAGACCATCCTGGCCAATGTGGGGAAACCACGTCTCTACTAAAAATACAAATATTAGCTGTCTGTGGTGGCGCACACCTGTAACCCCAGCTACTCGGGAGGCTGAGGCAGGAGAATCACTTGAGTGTGGGGGGCAGAAATTGCAGTAAGCCGAGATCATGTCACTGTATTCCAGCCTGGCGACAGAGTGAGACTCCGTCTCAAAAAAAAAAAAAAAAAAAAAGGAAGAAAATTTACAAGTAATGAAACAATTAAGTCAGCCTGCTTTTTATTATCACCAGGGGCCAGCAATTCTAAGCAATGTCAGTCATAAAATATTCTTCTATAAAAAGAATTTTTTGTTGACCCAAGTTTTAAATGATTGCTGTGGTTTCTGTTGAGTTATAATAATGAACATATAAACTTCACATGATTTCGTTTTGTCGATTATTCCTTAAAAAGCATTGCATTCTACACAGAAGTTAATCTGGAGAATGTCTAGCTATGTTAACATCCCCTGGCACATAAAAATTTACCTACATGTGTTCATTTTCTGAGCAAGTTATTTAATTTGCATTGTTTGAGCTTACTATCTGTGTTTCTAGTCCTTGTGATCCTACATATTTTTGACTTTATACACAGATTAGAAATAAATCATGATAGCTAGATGCAAATTTTTCTTTTTCAGAGTTAATTTTTGCTTATGTGACTTTTTTATTTACATTTTTTTTTGTAGAGATGGGAATCTTTCTTTGTTGCTCAGACTGGTCTTGAACTCCTGGCTTCAAGTGATCTTTTCATCTTGGCCTCCCAAAGTGCTGAGATAACAGGCGTAAGCCATTGTGCCTGGCCCTTATGTGATGCTTTAAATGAGGTTACTCAGTCATAAAAATATTTGGGAAGAGGCCCAATTAGCCTGACCACCAAGCTTTGAAATGTCTGTGGGCCATGTACAGTGGCTCACATCTATAATCCCAAAACTTCCAAAAGCCAAGGTGGGAGGATTACTTGAAGCCAGGAGTTCAAGACCAGCCTGGGCAACAGAGAGAGTCCCTGTCTTTACAAAAAATTTAAAAATTAGCCAGGCATGGTGGTGTGCACCCGTGGTCCCAGTTTCTTGGGAGGGTGAGGTGAGAGGATCGCTTGAACACAGGAGATCAAGGCTGCAGTGAGCCTTAATGTTCAAACCGCTGCATTCCACCCTGTGTGACAGAGCATGACCCTGTCTCAAAAAAAAAAAAAAGCCTCCTGAAGATCCTCACACAGAAATTGTAGAGAAAATCATAAACCATGCAACAGAAAAATAAAAAGAAATAAATATACACATTTGAAAAAAAGAATCAGGGCTGGATGTGGTGGCTCATGCCTATAATCCCAACACTTTGGGAGGCCGAAGCAGGCAGATCACTTGAGGTCAGGAGTTTGAGACCAGCCTGGACAACATGGTGAAACCCCGTCTCTACTAAAAATACAAAAACTGGCTGAGCATGGTGGTGCATGCCTGTAGTCCCAGCTACTTGGGAGGCTGAGGCAGGAGAACCACTTGAACCTGGGAGGTGGAGGTTGCAGTGAGCCAAGATCATGCCACTTCACTCCAACCTGGGTGACAGAGTGAGACTTCATCTCAAAACAGAATCAAATTTCAAAGAAGAGTGGCCGAAAAACAACAGAACATACTGATTTTACTGAAAGAGATCAAGTAAGTATTTAAATGCTTTGATGATTTCTGCCAAAAACTAGAGGCTTATTCTGAAACAAAGGACAAAATAATATCAATGCTGTGAAAGACTGAATATACAGATGATCAATGATCAGCTCATATATAAAACCAGAAATCTGACCCACAGCCCGCAGCAACCTACCCAGAAAGCCAGTAACCAGTCTAGGAAGCCAGCAGACTACAAGTCACACTTGTAAGAAATCAGACCACTAACTCCAGTAATAACCCAGGGAGTCAAACAACAAACCTTAGAACAATCAGCCCAGTGTAGCTAGTACTTAATTCATCACTGGCAGTGTCCCTCGTTTTTATCCCTGCTTTCTACTTAGGACCAACTAGCATAGCCCAAATATGCACCCTTAACCAATCACAGAGGATGCCCTGCTTCTGGCTGACCCACCTACAGCTTCCCCCATGCAAACAGCTTCCAGTCAGGGCACACCTGAAGCCTTCCCCCTTTTCCCCAGTATGAAACTTTTCTACTCTTCTGCTTGCCATTGAGTCTGTGCCAAAAATGCATGCAATAGTCACTGACTTCCTTGCTAAAAAGTAAACTCTGAATATTTGCTTATTCTCATTTTGTTGGTCTTCATTTATTTCCACAATTGCTATCATTCAGCCATTTTATCTGACTTTTTTGAAGAAATTCTTAGCAAATATAATAGAAACATATGATGAATTCTCTAGCGAAGATGTCTTAGTGGAAAATTTTCGGCAGTGGAGGCATGTGAAAACTGCAAGAATTAATCTGAAGAAACAAAGACTTAGACAATATTGCCATTTCTGGAATGTGCTATGAAAAGGAATTTTTTTTTTTTTAGATGGAATGCTGAAATCTGGCTTTTGTTTTCTTTTTCGAGTCGGAGTCTCACTCTGTCGCCTAGGCTGGAGTGCAGTAGTGTGATCTCGGCTCACTGCAATCTCTACCTCCTGGGTTCAAGCAATTCTCCTGCCTCAGCCTCCTGAGTAGCTGGGATTACAGGTGCCCACCACCTTGCCTAGCTAATTTTTGGTATTTTTTGGTAGAGACAGGGTTTTGCCATGTTGTCCAGGCTGGTCTCAAACTCCTGACCTCAAGTGATCCACCCGCCTCTGCCTCCCAAAGTGCTGAGATTACAGACATGAGTCACCACACCCAGCCATGAAAAGGAATTTTTATGAATCTCTAACAACCTTATCCTTAAGACTTCCCCCAACCATTTATATACCTGTTGCTTTCTATCTATTGAACATGCATATGCAAAAAGGATCAATTGATAAAATCATTGACAGATTTGTCAGAGTTGAAAACAGAAACTAATAACAAATATGTAGATAGAACTTTTTAATCTTTTGTCAAAAAATACATGAATGTAATTTAAAAAGACTAATCCATTATTACTTCTCCCATTTTGTACTGCAATATTTAATTTTGAATTTGTTTCTATTACTGCATGATTTTATATATCCAAAGTTCAATAAAACATCTCACTGTCTCTACTTTTCTGGCTATTAGTGTTGCTTGTTTCATTTCATGACTATTGCTGAAAATAGTTTTGTTGTAGAGAAGAGAGGGCGTTAAAAAGACCTCTTGCTGACACGTGGCTCACGCCTGTAATCCCAGCACTTTGGGAGGCCGAGGCAGGTGGATCGCCTGAGGTCAGGAGTTTGAGATCAGCCTGGCCAAAATGGTGAAACCCCATCTCTACTAAAAATACAAAAATCATCCAGGCATAGTGGTAGGTGCCTGTAATCCTAACTACTTGGGAGGCTGAGGCAGAAGAATCGGTTGAACCAGGGAGGTGGAGGTTGCAATGAGCTGAGATTGTGCCACTGAACTCCAGCCTGGGCAACAGAGCAAGACTCCATCTTAAAAAAAAAAAAAAAAAAAGACCTCTTGCAGGTGTGTGATACTGTAGGTATGCCACTGTATTGCCTAATGTGCTTTTAAATGGATATTGCATGGATTCACCATAGAAGATTGAACCAGGCCCTAGAGGTGTTTAAATTGTTTCAAGTTTTTTGCTATTAATACTATAAACAATGCTGTACTCTGACTCTAAGACACAGATATATGGAAAACTGTAGGATCTGGAGTTCCTATAAGTAGAATTACTGAGTCAAGCTTTCCATGTCATGTATTATTTTGCTAAACACTGTCATAATGTCTTACATCAAAGATGTACAAATTGACATTCCCAGCAGGGCACAAAGATACTCATTTCTATACTCTGGCTATCACTTTGTATTATCAAGTTTGATAGTTGCCTATTTCATGGGTAAAAAGCAGGATTTTCATAATTGTAAGGAAAGCTGAGCGGCTTTTCTTATGCTTAAAAGCCATCTGAATTTCTTTACCTTTAAGCCTTCCTCTCCCTGGTTTTGTCTTCTTTTTCTCAACTTTTTTAAATTGTTGGTCTTTTTCTCATTTATTTGTAAGAGCTCTTTATATCTTAAGGCAATTAGTTGTGTGCTGCAAATAATCATCCCAAGTTGTTTCTTGCCCTTTGACATTATTTAGGATTTTTCAAAATTGATTTCCAATTTGTACATAAATTTTGTCAGAGGGGCTTTTTCTCAATGGTTTCTAGAGGTTAGAATTTTGTTCATCGAGGCCTTTATCACTCCAAACATCCTCTGTAGTCTTTTAAGCATAACAATGGCTTAAAAGTAGAAATGTTAATTAACTAATTTGAGGAAGACTCTCGCTCTATCGCCCAGGCTGGAGTGCAGTGCAGTGGTGCTGTCTTGGCTCACTGCAACCTCTGCCTTCTGTGTTCAAGCAATTCTGCCTCAGTCTCCTGAGTAGCTGGGATTACAGGTGCTTGCCACCACTTCTGGCTAATTTTTGTATTTTTACAAAAGAGACAGGGTTTTACTATGGTTTCACCATGTTGGCCAGGCTGGTCTCGAACTCCTGACCTCAAGTGATACACCCACTTCAGCCTCCCAAAGTACTGGGATTATAGACATGACCCACCACGCCTGGCCGGAAATGTTAATTTATTAATGAGAAGCACTTGTTTTCTCCTGAAAATTTACCTATGAAGCAATAAGGTGTTATGAACTATTCTCTTATGGAAAAATATAAACAATTTTGAAAGCCTCCTGTAAGCATGAGCATCATAACAGAAACCCTATTGCCTCCCCACAGAGGACAAAACTTTATCAAGTCACTTCAAGAAATAAGGGCAGGCACTAGGGTCAGAGGCCTAAGAATTCTGGAATCCAACAAGCTGGGTGTGAGGTCTCTCTCCACCACTTCCTCACTGAGTAGCTTTGGGAAAGTGTTTTTGAATCCTGCTACGCTTGTTTTTATGTCTGTGAAATGGGAGCAAATGATATTTCCTATCTTGCAGGGTTGTCTTTGGATTAAATGAGGTAACTAACCCATGAGTGTAGCATGACTCCTGGCTTGTTACAAACACACTACTACTGATTTAAATGGAAGTGGGGATAATGTCAGTTACTCCCATTTACTATCCAACTACCCTACAGGAGGCAGGAAATATGGAAACACCATTGAAGAGCATAAAAATGCAATGTGATTGCATGAGGCAAGAGTACAAGTCACCAACACACCAGGCCGAAGGAAAGAGATGAGCAAAGCGGCTGTCAGGGTCTAGAACCATCCGAAGCCTTCATGTAGGCGGGGATATTTGAGACAGTCCCTGAAGAATGGGGTAGAAAATGATTTGAGGCAAAGGGAACTAGAAAATTGGCAGAAAAATCAGCAAACGTTTAGATTTCAGTGGAGTACAGGGTACCTAGAAGCAAGTGGTTGGCTAGACAGGTAAGCTATAGTCAGTCTGCTGTGGTGCTTTGTAAGGTCTTTCACAGATAGAAAATACATCTCTCTTTTCACTAACTTCATGTTACAAACAGCAGCGACTTCATGTGGCATGTTCCCCTTTTTCTTTTTAGGAATATAACCCTTCCCCAGCTGTTGGCCAGGCACGTGGTATCCAGCTGGAAACTATATTTCCCAACCTTTTTCGCAGTCAGGTATGGCCATGTGACTCAGTTCTTGCCAATGGGATGTGAGCAGAGTGAAGTGTGCACATTCTGTATCTTTTTTTTTTTTTTGAGACGGAGTCTTGTTCTGTTGCCCACGCTTGGCTCACTGCAACTTCTGCCTCCCGGGTTCAAGTGATTCTTATACCTCAGCCTCCTGAGTAGCTGGGATTACAGGTGCCCGCCACCACGCCTGGCTAATTTTTGTGTTTTTTTAGTAAAGACAGGGGTTCACCATGTTGGCCAGGCTGGTCTCGAATGACCTCAAGTGATCCACCTGCCTCAGCCTCCCAAAGTGCTGGGATTACAGGCATGAGCCACCACACCAGGCCCTGTATCTCTTTCTTTAAAAGGAAATTGTTTGGCTTCTACCCCTGATTGTTCCCCTTCCTACTGGCTGGATTATACTGCTGTATCTTGTGGTAAACTGGTTTTGACCATGCACACAAGGACAACTTCTAGGAGATAGCAGAGCAACAAGATGGAAGGAACCTGTGATCCTGGATAGTGTCGTGGAACAGATACCTACCGACGCGGGACCACTCACCTGCCTCCGACAGGAGAGGGAAATGGGTTTTACCTTCTTTGAGGCTCTGCCTTTTGGAGTCTCTGTTTCAGTAGCTGATACGGTTTGGCTGTGTCTGCACCCAAAACTCATCTGGCAGGTCAGAGTCCCCAAAGGTGTCCAAATCAGATATGCTGTGCTGCAACACCTTATATTCTGTGAATTACTGTAGTTTATTCAATTTGAATTTCATTTGTGTCTCCACTTGAATTGTAGGCTCCTTCTGAGCAGGAATATCATTATGTATCTTTTTACCTTCTACTCAAGACCTTCCAGAGGTCGAGGGAGGCCTGGGCCACTCAAGTTTTCTGACATTTCAGAGAGTGCAAATCACACGGCAATGCAAGAACAGAAGTACCGTCATTCCTCTTTAGTCACAGTCAACATAATACGGTGGCTGCAGACTTCTAAAGCCAGACTGCCTGGGTTCAAATCCCAGCCCCACAAGCTCTGTGACCTTGGACAAGTCACCTTGCCTCTCTGTGCCTCAATATCCCCATCTGTAAGATGGAATAATGATACCCTATACCTTTTAGCTATAACTTACTAAAAGTAAATAACAATTCTAACAAATGCCTATTAATTAGTAGGGTTTTATTTTTTCTTAGCTTTCCAGTTTCTGATACAGACAGGCCCTAGATCAAACCCTTGCTAAAGTCTGGGGAGCTTTTTGTATCTATGTAGAGTTCCACGTATACAGTCACAAAGATCCCAGAAAATCACTGCAAATGATTAGTAGGGTTTTGTTAAAATAATTGTTTACTTTTAGTAAGTTATAACTTTAACCACAAAACCAAACAGAAATGTAAATGTGCTCTTCAAGATAATTCCAGAATTCATAATCTAATAATAAATTCTTGATATATTACAGCAGGGGTCCCCAACCCCCAATACTGGTCCCTGGCCCGATAGGAGCCAGGTGACCCAGCAGGAGGTGAGTGGCGAATGAGCTAGCATTACCCTCTGAGCTCCGCCTCCTGTGACATCAGTGACAGCAGCAGAGTCGCAGCGGAGCGTGAACTCTATTGTGAACTGCATATGCGAGGGATCTAGGTTGCACGCTCCTTATGAGAATCTAATGCCTGATGATCTGAGGTGAAACAGCTTCATCCCCAAACCACCCCCGCCCCTCCCTGCCCCAGTCCGTGGAAAAATGGTCTTTTACAAAACCAGTCCCTGTTGCCAAAATGGTTGGGGACCACTGCATTGCAGTTTGAAATGTTATAAGTTGAACCACGGATAGCTTCTTTCAGTCTTGTTGGCCTTTCTTTGGGATTATACATAATGACAAAGGATATCTATATATATATCTCCTTACTTGAAGATGATATCCAAAATCTAATCATGTGGCTCTTGGCAACTGTAAAGCTCAGACAGAATTGCCCTCCCAGCCCCTCTATATGCCATAAAGTGCCCTGCCCCCAGGGCACTAAGCCCCACTAGCTACTTATAATCCAAATGTTTGAAGTAAGAATAATGGAAGGAAGGAAGGAATAGGAAGATTGAAGGGAGGGGAGATGAAGAAAGGAGAGAAGGAAGGGATGGACTTGAAGCAGAAAATGAATTTTCCTGCCTGGGACTACAGGTACGCACCACCATACCTGACTAATTTTTGTATTTTTAGTAGAGATGGGGTTTCACCATGCTGGCCAGGCTGCTCTCAAACTCCTGACCTCAAGTGATCTGCCTGTCTCAGCCTTCCAAAGTGCTGAGATTACAGGTGTGAGCCACCGCACCTGGACAGAAAATTAACTTTAGATGTGATCAAGACACCCAAGAGAGGTCAGACTGGAAACGTGGACCTGGGGAGACAGGGGTGGTCAGAGGCTAGCCCTCAGACATCTGTTTTTGCCCTCTGAGTTGCCATCCATTCAAGCCATTCAGTTTTAGTTGGAAGAGGAACAAATACTGGGCCTATGGCTTCTTTTTTCTAGGTTTTTAAAGTATAATGCTTGAAAGTGTCTCGTTTGATGAGGGGTTGGCATTTTAAATGGTTTTAAGAGCTGAGTGCAGTGGCTCACACTTATATTCCCAATGCTTTGGGAGTTTAAAGCAGGAGGATTGCTTGAGCTCAGGAGTTCAAGGCTGCAGTGAGCCATAATGGCGCCACTGCACTCCAGCCTGGGCAACTGAACAAGACCCTGTCTTGAAAACAAACAAACAACCCATCAAATAAATGGTTTTAAGTACTTCAGGGATATTTCCCCTTTTTTTCTTGGCTTTCTGGTTTTTGATACAGACAATCCCTAAATTAAACCCTAGCTGAAGTCTAGGAAGCTTTTTATATCTATGTAGAAATCCACGTATACATTCACAAAGGCCTCGGAAAATCATTGCAAAACATCCCAACTGTCCACTGAGTTAGAAAATTCATGGCTTGATCAGCTAGGTCTGTGCATACTGTGTGACCCTCAGATTAAAGCTTCTGTGATCACAAACGAGTACATAAGAGGTTTCATGCCTCCCAATAGCAGGGGTCCAGAAGAAGTCAAACCCCTATGATATGGTTTGGCTGTGTCCCCACCCAAATCTCATCTTGAATGCAGCTCCCATAATTCCCACATGCCATGGGAGGGCCACGTGAAGTGCTGGGTCCCTGTTTGCCTTCTGCCATGATTGTAAGTTCCCTGAGGCCTCCCAGAAACATCAGTATTCACAGCAGCATTATTCACAGTAGCCCCAAATCAGAAACCACCCAGATGTTCATCAGCTGACAAACGGATGTGATATATTATTATAATGGATTATGCAGCCATGAAAAGGAGTGAAGTATTACCACATGCTACAACATGAATGAACCTTAAAGATATTATGCTAAATGAAAGAAGCCAGTTGCAAAAGACCACATAGTTTATGATTCCACTTATATAAAATTTCCAGAAAAAGCAAATCCATAGAAAAGTCTGCAGAGGCAGAAGAGATTACTGGTTACCAGGGACTGAGGGGAGAAGGAAGAGACTGCTAATGGGTACAGGGTTTCTTTTGGGGGAACAGAAATGTTCTGGAATAGTGGTGACAGTTCACAACTTTGTGAATATACTAAAACCTACTGCCCTTTACAACCTATTGTATATTTTAAAGGGGTGAATTTTATGGTATGTGAATTCCCTCTCAATAAAGCTGTTATTTTAAAAAGCAACAAAAATAACAAGCCAGGAAGAAAAAATTGATCACAGAACTAATAAGAATGTTAAATATAGGAAAAGAGAAAATATCTGCAAGTAAAATAAAGACTTCAAGATACACAGATAAGAAAAATACCCTGCTAAAAAGGAGAAGGAAGCTTGAGCTGGTGAGAGGTGTAGTGGCTTCAGCAGTGATTTCAATGGATCTGGTCCTGGCTTTCCTAGATGCTTACCTTTGTGAGCCTTATTTTCTCATCTACAACAATGTGGATAATAACCTCTATTTCTTTGCTGGGCATGGTGCCTCACACCTGTAATTCAGCTTTTTGAGAGTCTGAGGCAGGAGGATTGATTGAGGCCAGGAATTCAAGACCAGCCTGAGCAGCATAGCAAGACCTCTGTCAATAAACCAACCAATAATAAATAAACATGTAAAAAAGTAAACACATAAGTAGGGCTGGGCACAGTGGCTCTTGCCTGTAATCCCAGCACTTTGGGAGGCCAAGGCAGGCAGATCACCTGAGGTCAGGAGTTTGAGACCAGCCTGGCCAACATGGCAAAACCCCATCTCTACTAAAAAAATAAAAACTCAGCTGGGCATGGTAGTGTGCACCAGTAATCCCAGCTACTCAGGAAGCTGAGGCAGGCGAATCACTTGAACCCAGGAGGCAGAGGTTGCAGTGAGCCAAGATCGCGTCACTGAGCTCCAGCCTGGGCGACAGAATGAGACTCCATCTCAAAAAAAAAAGTAAACAAATAAGTAATTAATGAATACATAGCAAGCAAATAAGCAAATAATAAGCAAGTAAATATATACGTAATAATAATTAAAATTTAAAATAAATAAAATAAATGAAATGAATCCATAAAATTTCCCTGGGTTGGTAGGAGGGTTCATGAGGTGACTTCTTATACAGGTACCCCTTAACAATGGGGTTGCATCCTGATAAACCCATCATAACCTGAAAACATTGTAAGTGCAAAGCGCACTTTCCACTTGATATTTTCAATTTATGATGGATTTATCCAGACATAATCCCGTCATAAGTTGAGGAGCCTGCTTGGATGTGCATTACTTTGCGTCATTGTGAAGTCAGAAGATCCTAAGTTGAAGCATCACAAGTCAGGGACCATCTGTGTCCAGCCCTGGCACGCAGTTAGGACCTCTTCTCATGCTGGCCACCATCGCGTGGACCTGTGTGCATCTGGCTGCAGTCTTAGTTCACCTCTTAGAGACAAATAAGGCAGGGGGAACTAGACTGAAAAGGCAAGGGTTGAGAGAGAAAGAACCTTAGAGGAGATTAGTGCCGACAGAGAAGGAGAGAAAACCAGCAAATAACAAACAAGCAAGAGAAGGCAATGGACGATGGATGCATCCATGAGTCTCAGAGATGACATGATGCAACATAAGGTCCTGAGGCCTCTAGGTAACATGTGAACCTTTTTTTTTAACGTTGTTTTTAAAAACAAGTCCAAAGAAAACCTTCACGAAATTGCAGTCGTAATTCAAACTATGGCAACCTGCACATAAACGCTGGCCCCAAATTTGGCCTTTGGGGAACATTTGTGTAGAAAAAGTGCATTAAGATCAGCACCAGGCCGGGCACAGTGGCTCACGCCTGTAATCCTAGCACTTTGGGAAGAAAGGCAAGAGGATTGCTTAAGCCCAGGACTTTGAGACCAGTTTGGGCAACATAGTGAGACCCCCATCTCTACAATAAATTTTTAATTATTAGCCAGGTGTGGTGGCAAGTGCCTGTCATCTCAGCTACTCAGGAAGCTGAGGCAAGAGGATCACTTGAGGAGTTTCAGGCTGCAGTGAGCGAGGACTGCACCACTGCACTCCAGCCTGGGCAACAGAGTGAGACCCTGGTCTCTAAGAAAATAAAAATAAAAATGAAAATCTGCACCATGGCACAGTGCAGTTGCAGATGGGTGACCTTGACAGGACTGGCCACAAGGGCCCTTGGTCTGTGGCCACAAGGCTCAGCCTCAGGCCTGAGCCCTACAAGAGGACATCTACTCCAAGGAAGGGCCAGAAGAGCTTGTGTCTCAAGGCAGGACCCCTTTATCCAAATGCCACAAGCCTGGGATGAAACAAAACTGGTCCTGGGGAAAAGGGCAGGAGAGAAGGGCTCATCTTCCATCTCCTGCTTCTGGGCTCTGACCACTACTGGAGGATTCTAGCTGTCTGGTAGACAGATCACCTTTAACTTTAGAACTTTTGCCATTTCCAAATACTACATTGTTTTCCAAGTAAGCAGACCGATTCCAACTTAAACTTGGGAGTTGTCTTGAAATGGACTGAGGTTCATGACAATTCCATTGCTCCCTGGCAAACAGCAAATCCCAATACAGCATTTGCTCTCTGCCAGACACTGTGCTCAGTATTTCATACATTTTAAATCATTTGCTCCTTACAACACCCTATAAGATAGATCCTGTTACAATATTATTCCTGTGCTCAAATTAAGGAAATGTAAGCACAGAGGAGTTAAATAACTTACCCAAAGGCACAGAGCACCAAAATCGGATCTTTGTACCAGAGACAAAAAGAGATTTCAGGAGGTTCTCAAAGATGAGAGGGTTAGGCTGTGTATATGCTGTGGAACTGCACTCAATACAAGAGCATTACGAACAAATTAGACAAAAGCAGCTCATCTCCAGCTGTCATGCAGGAGCTACATTTTCAAGCTGTTTTCAGGAGGGAGAGTAATAGCATAGAACTGCAGGGATCAACCACTGCCCCATCGATCTTTTCATATTCCCTGGAAGTACTGCCCCAGCCTTTTTCTCTTTACTGAAAAGTCTTAAGTGTCCCCAAGGAAGCAAAGAGAGTGAAAGCTGCCGCTCCGAAGTCCTCCTTCCAGGGTGGTCTTTTCTTACAAGAAGCTCTTGGCTCTGAGAGCCCAGACTTTGTGTCTGAATGTTTGGCAAAATGTCTCAGGCTCTCAGCACCCCACCCCCTGCCCTGCCGCACCCCACTGTGCTCCTACTCTCTCAAGGGATATGGCCCATGCCAAATCTCAGAACCTCGAGTGGAAGCAAGTCCTCAAAAGGCCTTGGAAAGCCTTCAAGCTTGTTAAAGAAAGGTCAATGTCTATGTGGTGGGATGAGGAGCATGTTAAAAATTAAAGAGATGGGCCGGGTATGGTGGCTCATGCCTGTAATCCCAGCACTTTGGGAGGCCGAGGCAGGCAGATCACCTGAGGTTGGAAGTTCAAGACCAACATGGAGAAACCCTGTCTCTACTAAAAATAAAAAAAATTCGCCAGGCATGGTGGTGCATGCCTGTAATCCCAACTATTTGGGAGGCTGAGGCAGGAGAATTGCTTGAAACCTGGAGGTGGAAGTTGCTGTGAGCCGTGATCGCGCCATTGCACTCAAGCCTGGGCAACAAGAGTGAAACTCTGCCTCAAAAAAAAAAAAAAAAATTAAAAAGAGAATGTGTTGCTACCTTGGATTGTTAAAAGTCAAAATATTAGGACAGCGGGGACAACTAAAAATTCTAATAATCAAGAGTGAAGACAGACCCTGCTATGAAGTTTCTAAAATGAATTTCCTGCTTCTGGTGCTTACTGATGATTTTAGCAACATCAGGATAACAATGAAAAAACACGAAAGCATATATATGTGAAGGATTGCCTGCTTTATAGAAAATTAGAAAAATTCGCAAAAATGAGTATCTTTAAGCAAAGGAAATTTATCCATGGCGTAACACCATGCCCAAAGCAGTATGTAAATGATACTTAAGTGAGCAATCTGTCAAATTGCTGCACATTATCATATTCATTAATTTCGAAAGAAAAATCTACACGACCACCACCCAGAGGCTAAAAACCCCTCTGACATAAACACGGACAGTCCCCATTCAAATATTATTTTCAGTTTGACAACCCAAGACTACAACTGTAAAGTTAGCTAGGGGAAAAAAGGTGTAGAAAAATAGTGTGATTTCCTGGAAATCCCACAATGCAATTTCACTTTGAACTTGCAAGCAAATATCCAGGCATGATCTGCATGAAACTGGGTGGTGTTTCATTCTAGAACTATGGGTCCCAATTAAAAATAATGAGGCCTGTCTCCAGCCGCCAGACCCAATTAGAGATAATGAGGACTGATGGTTCCTGAAATAGATTCATTTTTCTCTGATATACGAATTGGGACAGGGGTCTTGGTAGGGGTCACTGGAATAGACCCGGCAACAAAGCATGGGTCACTCAAGCTTACGAAGCGCTTACCAATCCAGTTATTAAATGAGGAAGTGGGAAGTTCCTTAGCTTCCAAAGCACAGGAGTAACCCTGTGAGACATGCAGCCATCAGGCACATTCAGATATACATTGTTAGCCAAATGGTGTGTCTGTTACTATTAAAAATTTTATAATAATGACAGTATCATTTAATTAATTGCTTAAAAAATACTGAAAAAGTATAGCCAGCTTCATGTGTGTTATGTATATATGTATGTATGTATGTATGCATGTTTTCATGCACTTATCTATATACACACACTTTATTTGGAATAATTTTAGACTTACAGAAAGGTTGCAAAGACAGTGCAGCCAGTTCCATATACCCTTCTCTCAGTTTCCCTGAATGTTACCATCTCACCTAACCCGGTACCCTGGTAACAATTAAGAAACGAAATTAACATTACCATGAACTAGACTCCTGATTTGATTCAGATTTCACCAGTTTCGCCACAAATGTTTGTTTTCTTTCCCAGGCCCCCAGTCTGGGGCACCACTGTGCTGTCTGAAATTATTTTGCCATTCACTTGTTTACTTACTCATCATCTGCCTCCTCCCGCATAAATTCCTGGAAAGCACAGACTACGGTTGTCCTGTCCACAGCTGCACCCCCAGTGCTTAGCCTTGATCACAACGTGGGATTCTAGGAGCCAATGCATACTATCGGCCAAGTGTGTAGGAGGCTCTATTGTCAAGACCTCGGCATAATCACTGGCATATAATTGGCACATGATGTATGAGGTTGAATTGTTTTTAAGTAGCGCAGCATCATGGTAAGAACATGCACTGGCAGGTGGTTAATTATTATTAGTTGAATGAATGAAAGGAAAAGCCATTATTCAGGGAAGGCAGGAACCAAAAGATCTACAGGCAGCTCCTGGTTTATGAGCTATTTCGACCACCTGCATTTAAACCTTCTTTGAATAATTTTCTAGCATAAGAAGTAACAAAAGGCTAGCTCACAATCCCTGAGTAATCCAAAATTCATCTCAACCCCCACTGAGATGACCGGTTAATGTGTTCTTTCCAGAGCCTCCCTTGGAAAGATTCCCTCTCTGTTCACTTTCCTAAGCCCAAGAGAGAGAAAGCAACCCTACCTAAGGCAAGGTTCAGCAGCCTTTTTCTAGGAAGAGCTACACAGGAAATATTTTAGGCTTTCCAGGTCATAAAGGGCTCTGTCACAACTACTCAACTCTGCTCTTGTGGCTGAGAAGCAGCTGTGGACAATATTGTCCACTAATGAACCTGGTTGTGTTCCAATAAAACTTTATAAAAACAGCAGTGGGCCACAGGCTGTTTTTCAATCTAGGGCATGCCTACCATATAAACTACGCAGACACATGCAATAGATAACACTTGGAACAGAAGATCAGGTACAGAGCTGAACATACCATCCAAAAAAACAGAGTTTGTGCATATTAAAGAAAGCAGGTTCCTAAAAACATATTTGCAAAAAAGAAAAAAAAGTGATTTTACTGAGAGCTGATATACCATAACTGTTAGGACAAAAGTCTCATCACCTTACACAGTTACCATTTTTTATGTGTGATGAGAACATTTATTATCTACTCTCCCGGCGAATTTCAAGAATGTGTTAATTAGTTTGATCATGTTAATCATTCCACAATATACTTGTATATCAAAACATCACATTGTACATCTTAAATATGCACAAATATGTGTCAATCATACCTCAAATACAGCTGGAAAAAAGAAAATACTTGTGATACAATATTTAGCAAAAATACAGATAAAAAGATAGTCTCTGCAAAACAAGAAAGAAACATTAGAAGAAAATCCAATTTTTGAGTTGTTATTTTTATAATTTCAATGTTGTCTTGGGTTTATTAAAAAGCACGAAATGCTGAAGGGGAAAAGAACAAAAAGGTCAGAGCCAGCCTTAGCACAGCCTAGCTCTGAGACCTGCTCTGTAACTTCAGTGTTCAGTTGTCTCATCAGTTTAAGAGGGATACTAAAGCCAGGCGTAGCTGCTCACACCTGTAATCCCAGCACTTTAGGAGGCTGAGGTGGGAGGACTGCTTGAGCCCAAGAGTTCAAGACCAGTCTGGGCAACATAAGCAAGACCCCCATCATTTTTTTTTTTTTTTTTTGAGACAGAGTCTCGCTCTGTCATCCTGGCATGATCTCAGCTCACTGTGACCTCCGCCTCTTGGGTTCAAGTGATTCTCCTGTCTCAGCCTCCCAAGTAGCTGGGACTACAGGCACACACCACCACGCCTGGTTACTTTTTGTATTTTTAGTAGAGGCGGTGTTTCGCCTTGTTGGCCAGGCTGGTCTCGAATGCTTGACCTCAGGTGATCCGCCCACTTCAGCCTCCCAAAGTGCTGGGATTACAGGTACAAGCCACTGTGCCTGGCCTCCATCTCTTAAAAAGATAAAATAAAAGGAGTACTAATAGCATCTCTCTCATAGGCTTGTTGTAGGGATTAAGAATGAATGCATGTTGCTTACACGATATGAATGTACTAAATGCAACTGAATTGTTCACTTTATGATAATTATATGGTATGAGAATTTCACCTAAATTTAAAAAATAAGGTAAACCACATATGCACAACACATACATATACATAGATGCATATGTGTGTGTGTGTGTGTGTGTGTGTGTGTGTGTGTGTGTGTGTTATGAATCCCAGTAATTATTGTCAAAATTTTACTCAGAGACCTACAACATCTTGACCGCAGTGAAGCCCTATGATGGGATTTTTTTAGGTATCACCATCCTTCTTCTGAGCTTTGAATAATTCTAAGTAGTGTATCAAACTATGCAATCAATCTAAAATACCTTTGGAAGTCTAAAAAGAGTTAATGCATAGAAAGCCTTTAGGACAAGACCCAGCACGGAGGAAACAATCCATAAATGCTAGTGATTATTATGGCTATTGTTAAGCTATGACTGACCAGAATATTTTTAAGCTGAATTGAATTTTACAAGATAGCACCTTATTTGTTTTGAAGACACCACATCAGCCAGAAGAGGCACTTTTTCTTTCTTTTTTAAATACAGAGCATGGGGACACATTCCATTGTCACATAAAGGAAGAGTTCCCTTTTCATCCTTGCTCCCTCAGCAAGATTTGAAACTCTAGTGTAACAACGGGGTTAGCTCTAAGAGATGAATTGAAAAGCTGTATTTTGTCAAAGGTACCTTAATCATAGAGCAGGGGGAGAAGTTTATCAGTTTGGCAGAATAGATTTTCCAAAGATGGTCACAATAGTACCTCCCATCCTACTTGTTCTTCTAAACCTTGTCCATTCCCCCATCAAAAGGTAGAGTCTAGGTCAGGCACGGTGGCACAGGCCTGTAATCCCAGCACTTTGGGAGGCTGAGGTGGGTGGATTGCTTGAAGCCAGGAGTTTGAGACCAGCCTGGGCAACATGGCGAAACTCCATGTCTACTAAAAATACAAAAATTAGCCAGGCATGGTGGCGTGCCTGTAATCCTGGCTACTCAGGGGGCTGAGGCAGGAGAATCACTTGAACCCAGGGGGCAGAGGTTGCAGTGAGCCAAGATTGCACCACTGGACTTCAGACTCAAACTCAATGACAGAGTGAGATGCTATCTCAACAACAACAACAACAACAACAACAACAACAACAAAAACCAAAAAAAACCCCAAGAAGGTAGAGTCTAATTCCCTCCCTGGAATCTAGGTGGCTTGTTACTCACTTGTAACCAACAGAATGTGGGGTAGCATGGATGAAGAGTTCTTTCCTCATCCGCCACAATTGGGAGGAATGGTGTATTCCCAAGACCCCACTAGCCTGGGAATAGGAGAAGAGAGACCAAGAAGGGGCGATGGGCAGCATGGAAGCAGGGAGAGAGGGCTGCAGCAGGAAGTAATCTAGAAACATACAAACTGCGGGGCCCTGGGCAAACAGACAGTGATAGAATCATTCACCTGGTGGATGAGGACGACACCAGGACAGGCAGACAGGTAAGCAATCTGCCTGAGAAGTCTGATTAGCCTCTCAGGTAAGCACTGCTGCATGCTGACAGGGCCTCAGATAGCAGTCTCCTTGGACCACAGGAATACTTTCTAGACAAGGCCTTTACCCAGTACCGAAGAATTGCTAACAGAGATGGTCTTCTGCAAGTCTTAAAGAAATGAGAACTAATTTACACTCCCACCAATGGTATAAAAGCACTCCTATTTCTCCACAGCCTTGCCATCATCTGTTGTTTCCAGACTTTTTAATAATCAACATTCTGACTGGCGTGAGATGGTAACTCTTTGTGGTTTTGATTTGCATTTCTCTAATGATCAGTGATTATGAGCTTTTTTTTAATATGTTTTTTGGCCACATGAAAGTCTTCTTTTGAGAACACATATCCTTTGCCCACTTTCTGATGATTTTTTTTCTTATAAATTAATTTAAATTTCTTGTAGAGTCTGGATATTAGACCTTTGTCAGATGAGTGGATTGCAAAAATTTTCTCCCATTCTGTAGGTTGCCTGTTCACTCTGATGCTAGCTTCTTTTGCTGTGCAGAAGCTCTTTAGTTTAATTAGATCCCATTTGTCAATTTTGGCTTTTGTTGCAATTGGTTTTGGTGTTTTAGTCATGAAGTCTTTGCCCAG
This sequence comes from Cacajao melanocephalus, assembly GCA_963573385.1. Classification (NCBI taxonomy): domain Eukaryota; kingdom Metazoa; phylum Chordata; class Mammalia; order Primates; family Pitheciidae; genus Cacajao; species Cacajao melanocephalus. Next base: position 141,051 of record CAUYLG010002433.1, read on the forward strand.
GCCTATGTCCTGAATCGTACTGCCTAGGTTTTCTTTTAGTGTTTTCATGGTTTTGGGTTTTAAATTTAAGTCTTTAATCCATCTTGAGTTAATTTTTATATCAAGTGTAAGGAACGGGTCCAGTTTCAGTTTTCTGCATATGGCTAGCCAGTTTTCCCAGCACCATTTATTAAATAGGGAATCCTTTCCCCATTGCTTGTTCTAGTTCAACCACTGTGGAAGACAGTGTGGTGATTCCTCAAGGATCTAGAATCAGAAATACTGCTCAACCTAGCAATCCCATTACTGGGTATATACCCAAGGGATTATAAATCATTCTACTATAAAGACACATGCACACATATTATTATTGCAGCACTATTTACAATAGCAAAGGCTTGGAACCAACCCAAATGTCCATCAATGATAGACTGGATAAAGAATATGTGGCACATATGTACACCATGGAATACTATGCAGCCATAAAAAAAGAATTGCAGCCATAAAAAAGAATGAGATCATGTCCTTTGCAGGGACATGGATGAAGCTGGAAGCCATCACTCTCAGCAAACTAACACAGAAACAGAAAACCAAACACCACATGTTCTCACTCATAAGTGGGAGCTGAACAACGAGAACACACGGATACAGGGAGGGGAACATCACACACCAGGACCTGTCAGGGAGTGAAGGAAAAGGGTTGGGAGGGCATTAGGACAAATACCTAATGCATGCGGGGCTTAAACCCTAGATGATGGGTTGATGGTACAGCATGGCACATGGATACCAATGTAACAAACCTGCACACTCTGCACATGTATCCTGGAACTTAAAGTAAAATTTTTAAAAATTTTAAAAAAAAAGAAAAATGAGAACTGAGGCTTTCTCAGATAAGGTGACAAATCTAGAAAGAAATCAGTGTTCACCCATTATCTTCACTCTTGGCTCCCTAAGCAGAATTTTAGACCCTAATATCAATTAGACAATTTTAATACCTAAGAGATGTATTGAAGAGGTGTGGTGTTTTGTCAAAAGCATCTTAATCGTGGCAGGGGCAGTTTATAAAACAAGTTTGGCAGATTAGATTTTCCAAAGACGTTCACAACAGCATCTCTCATCCCACTTGTTCTACCCCTTGCACTTCTCCATCAAAAGGTAGAGTATAACTCTCTCCCTTGAATCTAGGTGGCTTGTGACTCACTTGTAACCAGCAGAATGTAGCAGAAGAGACACTGTGTGGCTTCTGGGGCTAGATCAAAGACAGAGCTTCCATTGCAGCATCTCGCCCCCTGAGGCCGCCAGGCTGTAAGCAAGCCCAGCTGCACGGAAAGGCCACCTGTAGGCATTCCGGTCAGTTGGCCTTATCTTCCAGTCTCCCGATTCCAGGGGTCAGGCATGAGAGTGAGTCTTAGGATCACTTGAGATCCACTATCAAGTCACTCCCACCTCAGCCTTGGGGTCTTCCCAGCTGAGGCCCCAGACATTGAGGACCAAAGACATGCCAGCTCTGTTAAACACTTTCGTTTTTTTCTTTTTTTTTTTTGAGTTAGGGTCTCACTATGTTGCCCGGGCTAATTTCGAACTCTTAGGCTCAAGGGATCCTCCCACCTCAGCTTCCCAAAGGGTTGGGATTACAAGCATTCGCTATCACACCTACCAGCCATTATACACTTTCTCAATTCCTCGCTCACCGGGTTGGTGAGAATAAAAGGGTGATTTTTATGCCACTAAGTTTGGGGTGGTTTATTATTCCCCTGGAGTAATTGAAGCAGTGAGGAATAGACTTCCTTAACTGACCTCTATGAATCAAACCCCAAGACCCGTTACTGCTTTCCATACCCTGTTGGATGCACTGATGCTGCCAGGTGTGCTGAACTGCCAAAAATAGTAGACATTCTAGAATCTTCTTACCTTAGGTCAGGGGCCAGCAGCATCAGTACCCTCTGGGAGCACTTAGATATGAAAAATCCCAGATCCTCTCCCAGACTTAACTGAACCAGAATCTGCTTTTTAATAAGATTCTCGAGGCACCTTCGTGTACTGGCAAGTTTGAGAAACAGGGCTCTCTAGAACATCCATGCATTTCCGTTCCCACCAACAAATACGGGTGACTCACAGGAATTCAACTCAGCTGGTGGAAACACAAATGCAAGTGTATTGTTTTTTTGTGCCCATGACACTTGTTATTTTAATTAAGTAATTCATTTCAACATGAGGCAAACCAATGGGACCCGAGTGTACAGACATCTCTCAATGTGTATTACAAAGAGAATGTAGCCTGTGGGTTAATTTCCATTAAATTTGGTAAGGGGAGAAAACTGTAAGAGCTAGGATAAAACCTAAAAGGTATTCTGTACTCAGATTGCTTTGCACATGTGAAGTCCCCATTCCACAATAAAGAAACTGACCCTGGGAATTACAGGCAATTCATTATGGGTACAGTTAAAGCAAGAACATTATTTGTCTTTGTCCCACATCCTGAAACAAACAAAAAAACAGTAACTTTGACACGACTGAAAAGATGTATAAATCAATATGCATTAATATGGTTACATTATAATACTTAATATTTTGAGTATTTTGAAATGCATGGCAGACACTACAGACTAGTGACTTAGAGGCAAGACAGGACCCCCTTCCTTCCTTTTCTCTGAAAGGCAGGAAATGTAAAGTGTTGGGCTTCCCAGGCTCTCTTGTAGCTAGGAGGCAACCAGGTTCAGTTCCAGGCAAAGAGCTGAAAGTAGGAGTATTTAGGAGGGGCTTCCAGGGGATCGTTATAAAGAAGACAGATCCAATTTATGTGTAAGTGTTTCATATAGCAGTAAATATTTTTAAGACCTCCTATCTGGCCCTCTGCTGATCCACCCTGCCTAACCCATCCATTTCCCCAAGGATAAGATATTTAGGTCAACTCTAACTCATCACTGCCTTAGACAACAGCACGATGAACACCTTCAGATGTGTTCCCCTTGGGACCTGTGCACAGTTTCTTGGCGGTGTATAGCCAGAGGTGAGACTGGTCATAAGAGCATTCTGTGCATAATTTCATCATGTTCTGCAAAACTCTTTTCTGGAAGGGTTGTAGTCAGCCCCCTCAAAAGTACATTAGTTTTTCCTGTATCTCTATTTCTGGGCAGCCTGAAAATACTGCACAGCCTGAAATACTGTGTATTTTCAGGCTGCACAATCTTTGCCAGTTTGATGGGTATGTAGTAGTATTCTGTTGTTTTTGTATTACTCTGATTTTTTGATGAGCTTCTAGAGAGTGATTAACCACAAATGTTTATTAGCCAGTAAGCCTCTCATTCTGGAAATGGTCCAGTCATATGAACACCTAACCTCTTTACTGAGTGTTCCATCTTTTCCATTGATTTGCAGTGTTTCCTTTTTTTTTTTTTTTTTTTGAGATGGATCTTGTTCTATTGCCCAGGCTGGAAAGCAGTGGCGCCATCTCGGCTCACTGCAACCTCTGCCTCCCAGGTTCAACCGATTCTCTTGCCTCAGCCTCCTGAGTAGCTGGGATTACAGATGCCTGTCACTACACCCAGCTAATTTTTGTATTTTTAGTAGAGACGATGGAAGGGGGCGGTAGTTCACCATGTTGGCCAGGCTGGTCTCGAACTCTTGACCTCAAGTGATCTGTTCACCTAGGCCTCCCAAAGTGCTGGATTACAGGCGTGAGCCACCTCGCCCAGCCTCAGTGTTTCCATTTGTATTCTAGCTCTAGGGCAGAATCTGCTGGTTTAGATATTGCAAAGACCTTTGAGTCTGTCACCTGCCTATTGTGTGTGGTATCCTTAGTTGAACATAAATCTTTAATTTTTTGCAGACAGATTTACCCACTTTTGCCCTTAATTTGTGTTTTTGAGGGTATTTTTTTTTTGAGATAGAGTCTTGCTCTGTTGCCAGGCTGGAGTGCAATGGTGCCATCTTAGCTCACTGCAACCTCCACCTCCCCGGTTCCAGTGATTCTTCTGCCTCAGCCTCCCGAGTAGCTGGGATTACAGGCACCCACCACCACGTGCAGCTAATTTTTGTATTTTTAGTAGAGATGGGGTTTCACCATATTGGCCAGGCTGATGGTGAACTCCTGGCCTCAGGTGATCCACTCGCTTCGGCCTCCCAAAGTGCTGGTATTACAGGCGTTGAGTCACCGCGCCCAGCAGAGGGTCTTCTTTAACAAGTCTTTCCCAATATTCTCCTATATATTGTTTCAGATTGATATTAATCCTTTTACAGTTTGTCTCCTAAACTCTTTTAGTATTTACCATTGTATATGTGATGAAGCAATAACTCAACTTTTCTTCACATACAAAAGCAGTTTTTGTTTTTGTTTTTTTTGAGACACAGTCATGCTCTGTTGCCCAGGCTGGAGTGCAGTGGCATGATATCAGCTCACTGCAATCTCTGCCTTCTAGGTTCAAAGCGATTCCCTTGCCTCAGCCTCGCAAATACCTGGGATTACAGGCGCATGTTACCATGCCTGGCTTTTTTGCATTTTTAGCAGAGATGGGGTTTCATCATGTTGGCCAGGCTGGTCAACATGATGAAACTCCTGGCCTCAAGTGATCCCCCTACCTCGGTCTCCCAAAGTGCTGGGATTACAGGCATGAGTCACCACATCTGGCCAGTTTTTTCTTTTGAGACAGGGTCTTGCTCTGTCACCCAGTCCAGAGTGCAGTGGTACAATCATAGCTCTCTGCAGCCTCAAACTCCTGGGCTCAAGTGACCCTCCTACCTTCGCTTCCTAAGTAGCTGGGACTACAGGAACCTCCTGCCATGCCCAACTATTTTATTATTTTTTGTAGAGACAGGGTCTTACTACATTGCCCAGGCTGGTCTCAAACTCCCGGACCCAAGCTATCTTCCCACCTCAGCTTCCTAAAGCACTGGGATTACAGGCATAAACCACCATGCTTGACGAATAAATTTCATTTTAAATTTACATAGCCCCCTATGGCTCATGGCTACCATATTAGACAATGAAAGTTTAGCTAATTTAGTAACTAACAGAAAAAAATCTGTTTTGTTTCCTCTCCAGTATTCTTAGGTCAGTGGATCTAAGCTGCGGGCAGTTTTGCTCCTAAGCCCCAGGGAACATTTGTCATTATCTGGAGATAGTTTTGCTCATCATGATGTGGGCAACAGGGGTACCACTAACATCTATTGGCTAGAACCCAGGGTGCCACTAAATATCCCACAATGCCCAGAAAGTGCCCCCAGACAAAGAATCATCCAGCCCCAAATACCTTTAACACCAAGATTGAGAACTTTGCCATAGGCCTTTCTCATGGTAATCAAAGGTTTTCCTAACTTGTGTAACTGCTATATTCATTTCCTTGATTTAATTGTGGTTAAAAAAAACCCACCACCTAAAAAAATTTACCAACTTACCCATTTTAAGTGTACGGTTAATTAGCGTAACATTCACCTTGTGCACCAGATCTCCAGAAGTTTTTCCATCTTGAAAATCTGAAACTCTCTACTAACAGGTAGAGAGTTGAAGTCTGTGCCTTCATCATCTCTCTCTAGCAATCTTCAACCTATCTCTACCAATAGGTAGAGAGTTTAATAAAACAAGCACTCCCCTTTTTCCCCTTCCTCCAGCTCCATGACAACTACCATTCTGATTTCTGAATCTGACTACTCTGCGTATCTCGTGTAAGTAGAATCAGTCTGTTTTTTTTGTGACAAGCTCGTTTCCCTTAGTGTAATGTCTTCAAAGTTCATCCATGCTGTTGCATGTGCCCAGACTTCCTTGTTAATACGGAATAATATTCCATTGCATGGAGATGCCACGTTGTGTTTATCCATTCATCTGTTGATTTGTACCTGGGTTGTTGGGTTGCTTCCACCTTTTGGTTATTGTGAATAAGTGCCACTATGAACGTGGATATGCAAATATCTCTTTGAGATCCTGCTTTCTGTTGTTTTGGGTATATGCTTAGAACATGGATGTATGATTTTCTTGATTATTTAAATACACTTTGGTTTTGAATTTTAGAATGACAGAAAAGTTGCAAAGAAAATACAGAGAGCCCCCTATGCCTCTCACTTGACTTCTCCTCCCCTCACTCTCGCCCATCCTCTCACGTTACCATGGTACATTTGTCACAAATAAGACCCCCACTTTGGCACAGTCCTATCTGAACTCCAGACTTGATTTGGACTTGACCACCTTCCCCAGAAATGTTCTCTTCCTGCTGCAGGATCCAACCCAGGGTGCCACATTGCATTTCATTATCATGCCCACCCAGTCGCCTCTGGTCTGGGACAGTGTCTCCTGCTTTCTTTGTTTTTTCATGACCTTGACAATTTTGAAGTGTGTTAGTCAAGTCTGTTGTAGAATGTGCCTCAATTTGGGGTTGTCTGATATTTTTCTACATGAGTTGACTGGGGTTATAGACTCTGGGGAAGAATAGCATGGAGGCGAAGCACCTCGGTGCCTTCATCGTACATCAGGGAAGCATGAGAGCCACTGACGGTGCTGCTGACCTTAACCTTCAGCACTTGGTCAAGGTCATGTGTGCCAACCTGCTCCACTGCAAAGCTACTTTTTACTCCCCTCCATACTCTGTTCTTTGGAGGCCAGTCACCAAGACCAGCCCAACAGTGAAGTGAAGGGAAAATTAGCCTCTACCTCCTAGGAAACAGAGCATCTCAATTTAGTATTTGGGATTCTTTTATAAGAAATATTTGTTTCTTCTCCTGCATGTAACTATTTCTTCAATCAGTATATACTCACAGATACTTGTTTTACACTTTGGGTTATAACCTAAATTTGTTCAGCTTTGACCACTCGTCGCTTTTTTAAGCTATGTACCAACAAGTATGTGTTTTATATTCGATACTTTAATGTATGTTTTAAATCTGATAGAAACAGACATTTTCCAGGGAATAAATCTTGCTGCACAGTGTTATAAATGTCATTGATAACTGTGACAATAAAGGCTACCCTGGTTATTCTGAACAAGATGTTATCCAAACCCCGTGCCTGAGAGACATAGTTGAAATAAAGACCAGTGGCACCGCACCTCTAGAATTATCCCTGAGAAGCTTACAAGCATCCCCTCAAGACAGAGCTGTTAGACTCTTCTGGGAGGGTAATTAATTGGTCCAATGGAGAGGACACTGTCATTAATACTCAGCTGGCCCAACGCTGCTCCAAATCCCTGGCTGGGTTCAGGGATAAGCAATGAAACCAGGGTGGAGGCTGCATCCCTAAAAGGAAGCAAAGCTCTGTCTTCAGCCAGACACAGACATTCAGGTTCAACACTGCCTGTACTTGTATTTTGCTGTGAGACCTATATCAAAAAGGTGGGTGGAAAAAGAATATTTAGGATAAACAACAGTTCACTGGAATAAAGGGTTTGTTTCTGGAGGAGCCCTGAAAAAAGCCAAGGAAGTGTGCCCTTTCAAGCATTCAGGCTTTTCCGTTTTTCTCTGAGAATGTATTCTCCTGATTGCAAAGTTATTTCTCATCTTGCATCTGAAATCAAATCAGAGATTAGGAAGATAACTTATTTGAAGCTAAATTACTACCGAAATGGTTATTCTGATTTAAATTTTTAGTGAACAATTGGGTAATGAGACACTGTCTCTTTAAAAAATTTAATTACTTAAATGGAAACAGACTCATTATTTGGGTATTTCAGTCTCCAGCACACACTGGCTGGCCACTACTGTAAAGTGATCTGCATTCAAGATCATGTGTGTCTGTGTGCCATTTTCATTCTCAACATCAAGCATGTCATGGAGTTTGCAGTCAGTGACAGGCAAATGACAGTTTCAAAATCGTGAGAACTGTACTTCAGAGTCCTTTTCATCTCAAGGGCAGATTAATTTTTGAGGCAATCAACACATCTCAGCTCATGCAATGCATGAAAACTTCCTTCCTGATGATTAGTGAATCTGCAGGTATTGGTTTTGATAACGAACTATCAGCAGAGTACATCTACCAAACCCTCACTGCCTCCTCCACTGTGCAGTTGCTCTTTAAACAAATTCAAATGGAATCTAAGCACTAACACTAAGCACACTGAAAGAACATTTCTACATACGCACTTGGTAGGTTTCAAAGCTCACAGAACAGACTACAGAATTTCACATAGGAAAGGTGATGAGACACATTCTTAGGAACCTGAGCGTCCCAAACAAGTCAGGCGCTAGGACCTCCACTGTATTCTCCAGGCCCAAGTTGTGGAGGTCTTTTTGTCCGTTACACCCATGCATGTAATCAGCGATTGTTCCCATTGTAAATCCCAGATTCACCATCTGTATGCTCCAAAAGGCTGGGGGATTGTTAATACCCTGTCCCTATGGGATTAATCTGCAATTTCACACTAAATGATTTTTAAGCATAATTTGTTACAATGATACAACATTACCATTTCTAAAACAAACAGCCAGGATTGTGATGAGGAAACCATCTGTGGAGTGCTACACTGGAACAAGTTTCTATGCCACGGTTTCACGTTCACCTCACTTTAGACACAAATGGGAAGAGATAGGAAAAGCCCCATCTAGAACCTCGGGCTGTTGGTAAGTGAGCATGCTGCTTTTTGTGACTGGGGAACGTGATCCCAACACACAATAGTGAGAAGACTGAAAGAAAGTTCTCTAAACAGTTCTTTAAAACCATTCAGGGTTGCTGGGTGTTTGCAGGATAAAGCTGTTTGCAGTGAAAAGTGCAAGTCTGGATTCTCTGTTGGGCCATGAACGATTTAAAAAGGCCCTTTTGTGGACAAAGGAAGAGCTCCCCAGCGCCCAAATCAGTCTGCAACATAAAAAAAGAGGTGGCTGGACACATGCAGAGAAATTACGCATTTTCATGTAACACTCTTATTTTTGTCTTAGTTTATTCCACAAAAGATATTATTCTAATCAAAAGTTACCCATGAATTTCAAAGTACATTACACAGACGAGTATACTTATTTGAAATCAAGTCTAAACAAAGCAAGAGCACCAAACACCTACCTCACAGCATCGTAAGGAAGTCAGAACAAGATGTACAGAACTTAGCACATTGTCAGGCAGAGTAAGTAGTCTGAAAGGATAGCTTATTCTTTTTATTAGCTACCGACAATTTTCCTGAGATTTTGATGGCAACATGGACATAGAAAACATTTTACTTGTGTCTCTACTGTATATTAAGACCAAAGAACACATGTTCCAAGACAAATGGCAAAGGCCCAGGCCTTGGGATTGGGTGCTGAGGACTGGTGGGGTCTCGGGCATACTGAAAATCATGGGACCAGCCCTGTAGCAGGAAGCAGCTGCACTCCATCCCAGCTGATAGCTATCTTGAGGGATCATGGGTCTAGCATGGCCAACTTTTAAATTTTTAAAGAAAAAACCCCCGACATGTCGAACTTTAAAATGCTGGCAACTAATTCAAAATTTTAAAAAGAAAACCTGTGAGCCAAACAAAGCCTGTCTGTGGCTGAATGTGGCCTGCAGATCCCTGGCTCAGGATCCTAGATTGAAAAAAATTAGGAAAACATGGCAGAGAGATCCAAGATGGCTAATTAGCAACAGCTCAGGATTGTAGCTCCCAGTGAAAGCGCAGAGAGCAAGTGGACACCGCAATTTCAGACGAATTTCTGTTGCCCACAAACTGGGAGCTACCCAGTGGAGGAGCCACACGGGTCGCCAGCACGACTCTTTTGGCTGGTGCGGCGCTTCTCAGCGCAGAGTATACGGGACTGGGTGCCCTTTGAGTCGGGCTCGGCTGGTCCCATCCCCACAAGGAGAACAGCAATTGGAAGCGCTGAGGACTGAGAGTTTCACAGTAAGCACAGCTGAACCCGGGAAGGCCTAGCTCTGTGGGGAAAGGGCGTCCGC
>CAUYLG010002434.1:0-16247 GCA_963573385.1 Cacajao melanocephalus
AGAGGGACAGCTTTAGGAGAAACACCTAATGTAGATGACAGGTTGAGTGCAGCAAACTACCATGGCACATGTAGACCTATGTGACGAACGTGCACCTTCTGTACATGTATCCCAGAACTTAAAGTATAATTTTTTTAAAAAAATAAAGAAACTAGGAAACTTATGGTCACATTAGAAAGAGTGATCACCTAAAAATGAAAAAAAGTTTGGATACTTAAAAACGTCGGTTTGATTTGCTGAAAAACTCACTATGTAGAATAATTCATTCTCCAAATCTGGGGTAAAGAAGGCATTACTTTTAAAGGTAATCCCCAATCTAGAACCACTAGATCATGATCTTGTCCTATTACCACAACCATAAAATTGAATTAATTCTAGATTATGCAGGGGGAATCAACTATATATACACTTTAAAAAAAAAAACACCTTAGAATTATATTTCTTGAACTGCAGCCAATATAGTCCTAACCCATGAAGGAAATGAATTCATAATTAATTCTTCAGAAATATAATTACAATCAATGAACCTTCAAATCTTTTTTGCTATTCTTTTATTATTGTCAGACTTATTCGGGTCAGTCCCACAAAAAAATAAAAAAGGTGAGGCTGAGGCAGGTGCATCCCCTGAGGTCAGGAGTTTGAGACCAGCCTGGCTAACATGGCGAAATCCTGTCGCTACTAAAAAATTAACTGGGTGTGGTGGCAGACACCTGTAGTCCCAGCGACTCAGGAGGCTGAGGCAGGAAAATCACGTGAACCTGGGAGGCGGAGGTTGCAGCGAGTCAAGATCACACCACTGCATTCCAGCCTAGGCAACAGAGAGACTCCGTCTCAAAAAACAAAAAAAAAAAAATTAAAAAAAGGTGATTTAATTTTATAGTTTAAAATTTTCAAAGTAGACAGATTTAGAAGTCAAACCCTCAAAAAGTTTCAAAAATTCTCTTTTCATTTCCTAACTCTATATCAAGGCATAGCACAAATGACCCCAAAGAAGGAAACTTGGGCAGATAATAATTGCAGATGACAGTAGCAATTACATGCAAGGCTGGAGATGAGAAGACCATTCATGTGGGTACAGTAATTGCTCTGTTATTTTGTTACTACCGAGGATCAGCTCAGAGAGGATCCACAGCAAATCTCACCTAGGTTGCCATTGGTCAAGGAATTCCACCCTAAGAAAACACATGAAAATTGTAAACATGATGGTTATAGGCATACAGAACACTTCTTTGATGAGAGACTGATAAATCATGAAACAAGAACAACAAACATGCAATTCTGAAAGGTATTTCCACCTATACTTTCCAATTAACTACGAATAACAGAAAAATACACACAATGAATGTGACTAAATGTTGATCTTTAAAGTTTTTTTTGCTTTTTTTTTTTTTTTTTTTTAAACAGGATCTCACTCTGTTGCCCAGGTTGGAGTACAGTGGCATGATCAGGTCTCACTGCAGCCTCACCCTCAGCCTCCTGGGCTCACGTGATCTTCCTGCGTCACCCTCCCAAGTAGCTGGGGATTACAGGTTTGTGCCACCATGCCTGGCTATTTTTTAAAATTTTTTTATAGAGACAGGGTCGCCCTAGAGTATTCATCTTTAGCAAGAGTTCAAATAAATATATTTTATAACATCACACTGTAACAAGTATTAAGAAAACTATATTGGCTAAAAAGTCTTAAAAACCTATAAACATGAGAAAAACAGTAGAAACAGCAAACTTCTCCTAAAAACAATAATAGGAAGATGTGAACACATAATCCTTGGCTCCCTCTCCCCAGTATGGCATATCAAAAGCTAAAACAAGCCTGGATGGAATTACAGGTACACTTGAAAGGAAAGCATGTCGGGGCAAGAGATCCACAGGCCCAAAGGTGAGAACAGAAATTTACTCAGGCAGTAAAACCTGAACCTTCATAGGGGTCCAACCACCTGGTGAAGGTAGATCCCCTTGGTAAGCAGAAAGGGGCAACATCTGCTACATGCTACATGTAATTTCTACATATGGTGAGTCCTGCTTACTCTGGCAGTCCCAAACTATCCTGGTAGGCTGAACTGTACTCAATCTCTTTGTTGCAGAGTGACCTACCTTTACTCAGCATTCACCTAGAGAGTCCTAAGGAGAGAAAGGTCTCTCTTAATCCATCTCATCTTGTCTCAGTACGGATCAAAGGTTGCTAGCTCACTGGCCTACAAGACTAGGAAAAAATTAGATCTCCCTTAACCTGTCAGACCTGAGTTCTTCTCAAAAGACCTCAAAAGCCAGACCTAGTACTAAGGAATCTTACAATCAATGGAGAGAGAAAAATTACAAAAATTTAAGGAGAGCAAGACGCTAAGATGAATCAGAAATGAGTGGCTTCTTCTGAGGAAACCAAAAGTAACAGAAGAAACCAGATAATTTTCACACAATAAAATACAGGCATACACAAACACTGCATTATTCCAAAAAAGTCTACTGCACCACAAAAATTAATGTTTTTTTTTTTTTCTTGAGACGGAGTTTCGTTCTTGTCGGCCAGGTTAGAGTACAATGGCACGATCTCAGCTCACTGCAACCTCTACCTCCCGGGTTCAAGTGATTCTCCTGCCTCAGCCTGCTCAGCTAATGTTTATTTTATTTTTTTTTTAGTAGAGACAGGGTTTCACCATGTTGGCCAGGCTGGTCTTGAACTCCTGACCTCAGGTGATCCACCACCTTGGCTTCCCAAAGTGCTGAGACTACAGGCATGAGCCACCGTGCCCGGCCAAAAAATAACTTTTTACCAATGTTGATAATATAATCCTACTATGTCTTTTGTACAGTATGGCTCAAAATAGTCCTTCAATAAATAAGCATGATTCAGCAACTGGAATGTTTTCAGAAAGACAATGAAAAATATACATTATTGTCAGAACCACATTCAAAAAGCAAACATGCCATCCATACTATGAGGTATAATTTATATTAAGAAATATCCCTAACCTATTTCAGTTCAACTCAATTCAACAGCATAAGTACTTTTAAGAATCTACTGTCTTAAACACTGAGCTCATCACTGTATTAATCAAGGCACCTGCTATCAAGACATTTAGTATTACCAGGAATTTAGGTATGTTGCCATATAATACAGATAAGAAACAATGTAAGACAAATAAGATCAAATATGAAAACATTTGCCATAAACAATAAATGTGATTGATTTGTAGAAAAGGAAAAGTCAGTGTGGACTGAAGCCTTCATGGAATAAACAGGAATTAACCAGGGCTTTAAAAAAAGTATAGGCAGGAACAGTTAATGAAGGCACTTCAGAAAACAGTGTGAGTTTAAAAAAAAAAAAAAAAAGGGCATAATAAACCCACCATAGTTGAGGAGGAATGAAAAGGTATATCAAATGGCAATCAAATTTACAGTGTGTAAAATTAGAGGTAAGTCTGCATCCATAATATTGGGAAGAGAAGTATATACTACAAAGGACCTTCAAAGAACTAAAAACTTAGATTTAAATAATGATTGCTAAAAAGTTCGACATAAAATCTTTTTGTCGTTTTCCTGTTAACTTTCATTATAAAACAAAAGCATATGTTCCAGTATAAAACTGTTTATCTCCATATGCAGTACAATCACACTTAGAATGTAACACATTTTTTAAAGGTTTTTTTAGAAAGTTTTATTAGAACCTCAAAATTCTAATAAAAGTAATGATTTTTTTCAATATCTCAGTAGTGTAAAACACTAAAAATAATTCACATTACAAAACACTGAAATTATTCATAAGATTAAGATGCTGAAAGTGATACGTTCATTAGACAATCTGGTAGTCTAACAGATACTCCAGTTATTCAAGAGAATCTCTAATATTTTACTAATTTGGCTCCAGTTCACCTTAACGTTTCTGAATGTGAAGCAGTGGTCAATAATTTAACTCTTTTTATACTTTCTCCATAATTATAATTGCTGTTCTATTTGCTAACATTCTCTTCTAAGTGTATCTGACCAGTTTGTTAAAGGTATCCTTGCATGGGAACAGCAGTTCATAAAGCCAGAGACTGAAAGATTCAATTCTAGCATAGCTAAGGAAACTGAGCTCCAGTTAGCTAGGTCTTGCAACTCACACACAGCTAATGAATATTCTGATGATGACAGGCAAATAAGAAAACTGGGCCTTTGTGACTATTAAAGTCTGGGCATAAGGGTCTGTTTACCAGGACAAGGGCTCTCACTAATAGTTGTTAATACATTTTAAAATGTTCTCCCATATTCATTTCAGTTTGTAACACACAGCAAAAAGGGTGTGGTAGTCTCTGGCAATATATGTGCAATGTCAAGTTTCTCAAGTTCCATGGAGAAAAAATTAAAGTCAATTTGTTATTTAATTCATAAATTTATCTTCTAAATTCTATTAAATGAGTGATGCTTATACAGGGAAAGGATTATTACACATCTAGATATATACTCTTAAATTTTACAAAGGGAAAAATCAAACACATATGACTGACCTCAAGAAAACATTTAAAGCTGATAAACTGACTCTAGCCTGTGGGCTTAGGAGAGTTTATCCACCCAGGGATGGAAGCAATACCCCAGCACAGCACTGCTAATCTGTGGAAGTATGACCAGACTGCTTCCTTAAGTGGGTCCCCGATCTGTTTGTCCTCACTGGGTGGGACTTACCAACGGACGCCTTGAGCCACTCCCACCAACATTCTCTGGCTGACAGAAGTTTGAAAACTTCCTGCAACTAAGTTCCTAGAGGGAGGGGTGGGCTGCCATCTTTGTTGTTTCAGCAATTTAGCCATTCTAGCCTCCAGGCTTTGGAAAGCTCAACCCAACAGGTGGTGAAAACAGTACCACAGCACAGCATGGCTGCTCTGTGAAAGTGGGGCTAGACTGCTTCTTTAAGCAAGTCCCTGGTCCCGTTCCTCCTGGCTGGGTGAGACCTCCCAACCAGGGTCTCCAGCCACCTCCTACAGGTGCATTCAGGCCAGCAACATGTCTGTACCCTCCTGGGATGGAGCTCCTGGAGGAGGGGGGCAGGCTGCCATCTTTGATGTTTCACAACCTTCACCGGTGATACCTCCAGGTACTGGAAAATCCGAGGCAACTACGGACTGGAGCGGATGCCTAGCAAACCACAGCAGCCCTATGAAAAAGTGGCCAGACTGTTAAAACACAAAACAACCACCACAAAAACCAAACACCCCATCTGAAGGTCAGTAACCTCAAAGATTGAGGTAGTAAGCCCATGAGAAAGAATCAGCACACTGAAAACACTGAAAACTCAAAACGCCAGAGTGGCCTCTCTCCTCCGAATGACTACATCACTGCTCCAGCAAGGGTCTGGAATGGGGCTGAGGCTGACATGGCTGAAACAACAGAAACAGACTTCATCATGTGGATAAAAATGAACTCCACTGAACCAAAGGAGCATATTCTGACTCAATGCAAGGAAGCTAAAAACTGTAATAAAACATTGCAAGAGCTGACAAACAAAACATCCAGGATAGGAAGAAAATAACCAATCTGATAGAGCTGGAAAAAAACATAAAACAAGAATTTAATATTACAATCACAAGTATTAATAGCAGAATAGACCAAATGGGTCAGACAATTTCAGAGCTTGAAGACTATCTTTCTGAAATAAGACAAGTAGACAAAAATACGGGGAAAAAATTAAAAAGTAATGAACAAAACCTTCAAAAAATATGGGATTACATAAAAAGACCAAATCTATGACTGACTGGTGTACCTGAAAGAGCTAGGAAGAAGGAAACCAATTTGGAAAACATATTTCAGGATATCATCCATGAGCACTTCCCCAACCCTGCTAGACAGACCAACACTCAAATTCAGGAAATGCAGAGAACCCCAGTAAGATACCCCATGAGAAGATCATCTCCAAAACACATAATCATCAGATTCTCCAAGGCTGAAATGACACAAAAATGTTAACAGCAGCCAGATAGAAAGACCAGGTAATCTACAAAGGGAAGCCCATCATACCAGCAGTGTACCTCTCAATGGAAACCCTACAAGCCAGAAGAGATTGGGGGCCAATATTTAACATTCTTAAAAGCAATTTCAACCTAGAATTTCCTATCTAACCAAACTAAGTTTCATAAGCAAAGGAGAAATAAGATCCTTTTCAGACAAGCAAATGCTGAGGGACTTTGTTACCAACAGACCTGCCTTACAAGAGCTCCAGAAGGAAGCACTAAATATGAAAAGGAAAAACCACTACTAGCCACTACAAAAACACACTACACTGAAGTACACAGACCAGTGACACTATGAAGCAACCACAAAAACAAATCTCCAAAATAACCAGGTAGCATCATGATGACATGATCAAATCCACACATAACAATATTAACTTTAAATGTAAAGGGGGTAGGCCAAGCCTGGTGGCTAATGCCTGTAATCCCTTTGGGAGGCCAAGGCAGGCAGATCACTTGACGTCATGAGTTTGAGACCAGCCTGGCCAACATGGTGAAACCCTATCTCTACTAAATATACAAAAATTAGCCAGGCATGGCGGTGCAGGCCTGTAGTCCCAGCTACTTGGGAGGCTGAGGCAGGAGAATCACTTGAACCCAGGAGGGAGAGGTTGCAGTGACCTGAGATCATGCCACTGCACTCCAGCCTGGATAACAGAGCAAGACTCCATCTCAAACAACAACAAAAAAATGTAAACAGGCTAAATGCCTCAATTAAAAGACACGGTTTCTGGCAAGCTGGATAGAGAACCAAGACCCACTGGTATGCTGTCTGTCAGAGACTCATCTCACATGCAATGACACACATAGGCTCAAAATAAAGGGATGGAGGAAAATTTACCAAGCAAATGGCAAATAGAAAAGAACGGGAGTTGCAATCTTAGTTTCCAACAGACTTTAAATCAAAAACGATGAATGGCTTGACATAATCTAACTATCCTAAATATATATGCAACCAACACAGGAGCACCCAGTTTCATAAAGCAAGTTTTTGGAAACCTTCAAAGAGACTTAGACCCACACACAATAATAGTGGGAGACTTTAATGCCCATTGACAACATTAGATAGATCACTGAAATGAAAAATTAGCAAAGAAATTCAGGACCTGAACTCAGCTCTGAATCAAATGGACCTGATAGGTATCTACAGAACTCCCCATCCCAAAACAACAGAATATGCATTCTTCTCAATGCTACATGGTACTTACTCTGAAATCAATCACATAATCAGAAGTAAAACACTCCTCAGCAAATGCAAAAGAACTGAAATCACAGCAAACAGTCTCCTGGACCACAACACAATCAAATTAGAACTCAAGACTAAGAAATTCACTCAAAACCATACAATTACATGGAAATTAAATAACCTGCTCCTCAATAACTTTTGGGTAAATAATGAAATTAAGGCAGAGAACTTCTTTGAAATTAATGAGAACAGATACAATGTACCAGAATCTCTGGGACACAGCTAAGGTGGTGTTAAGAGGGAAACATAGCACTCAAATGCCCACATCAAAAAGCTGGAAGGATCTCAAGTTAATGACCTAACAACTAAAACAAATAAAGAACCAAGAAGAAACAAATCCCAAATCTAGAAGAAGTCAAGTAATAAGTAAAATCAGAGTTGAACTGAAGCATATAGAGACATGAAAAGATTCATTCAAAAGATCAAGGAATCCAGAAGCCGGTTTTTTGAAAAGATAAAATAGATCACTAGCTAGACTAATAAAAAAGAAAAAAGATTCAAATAAACACAATCAGAAATAATAAGAAGATATTACCACTGCCCTCACAGAAATACAAACGACCATAAGAGAATATTACCAATATCCCTATGCACAAACTAAAAAAATCTAGAAAGAATAAATTTCTGAACACATGCACACTCCCAAGACTGAACCAGGAAGAAACTGAATCCCTGAATAGTCCAATAATGAGCTCTGAAGTTGAGGCAGTAATAAGTAGCCTACCAACCAATAAAAGCCCAGGACCAGACAGATGCACAGCTGAATTCTACCAGATGTACAAAGAAGAGCTGGTACCATTTCTACTGAAACTATTTCAAAAAAACTAAAAAGGAGGGACTCCTCCCTAACTCATTCCATGAGTCCAACATCATCCTGATACCAAAACCCGGCAGAGACACAACAAAATGAGAAAATTTCAGGCCAATATCCTCAATGAACATCAGTGCAAAATCCTCAACAAAATACTGGCAAACTGAATCGAGCAGCACATCAAAAAGCTTATCCACCACGATCAAGTAAGCTTCATCCCTGGGAGGCAAGGTTGATTCAACGTATGCAAATCAATAAATGTGATTCATCACATAAATGGAACTAGAAACAAAAACCATATGATTATCTCAATAGATGCAGAACAGGATTTTGATAAAACTCAACAACCCTTAATGTTAAAAACTCTCAGTAAACTAGGTGTTGAAGAAACAGATCTCAAAATAGTATGAGTCATCTATGACAAACTCACAGCCAACATTATACGGAGTGGGCAAAAGCTGGAAGCACCCTCCTTGAAAATCAGCACAACTCTCACCACTTCTATCCAACATAGTATCAGAAGTCCTGGTCAGAGAAATAAGGCAAGAAAAAGAATGAAAAGGCATTCAAACAGAACAAGAGGAAGTCAAACCATCTCTGTTTGCAGACAACATGATTCTGTATCTAGAAAACCCCAAGTCTCGGCCCCAAAGCTCCTGTAGCTGATAAAGAACTTGAGCAAAGTTGCAGGATACAAAATCAGTGTACAAAAATCACTAGCATTCCTATACACTACCAACAACAAAATGAAAAGCCAAATGAAAAAGGCAATTCCACTCACAACTGTCACAAAAAAATAAATAAATAATGTACCTAGGAAACAGCTAACCAACGAGGTGAAAGAGCTCTATAATGAGAATTACAAAACACTACCCAAAGAAATAAAAAACACAAACAAATGAAAAAACATCCCACGCCCATGGACAGAAAGAATCAATATCACTAAAATGGTTATACTATCCAAAGCAATTTACAGATTCAATGCTATTCCTATCAAACTACCAAGGACATTCTTCACAGAAGCAGAAAAAATTATTTTAAATGTTATATGGAACCAAAAAAGAGGCCCAAATAGCCAGGGCAATCCTAAGCAAAAAGAACAAAGCTGGAGAAATCACATTACCCAATTTCAAACTATACTACAAGGCTACAGTGACCAAAACAGCATGTTACTGGTACAAAAAAAGGCATATAGAGTGATGGAACCGAATAGAAAGCCCAGAAATAAGGCCTCACATCTATGACCATCTTTGACAAAGCTGACAAAAACATGCAATGAGGAAAAGACTCCCTATTCAATAAATGGTGCTGGGATAAGTGGCTAGCCATATATAGGATTGAAGGCGAATCCCTTCCTTACACCATATACAATAATGAAGTCAAGATGGATTAAAGTCTTAAATGTAAAATCCAAAACTATAAAAACTCTAGAAGACAACCTCGGCAATGCCATCCTGAACACAGAAACTGGCAAAGATTTCATGACAAAGAAACCAAAAGCAATTGCAACAAAAGCAAAAATTGACAAATGGGATCTAATTAAACTTAAGAGCTTCTGCACAGCAAAAGAAACTATCAACAGACAATCTACAGAATAGGAGAAAGTATCTGAAAACTATACATCTGACAAAGCTCTAATATCCAGCATCTATAGGGAACTTAAATTTACAAGCAAAAACAACTCAATTAAAAAGTAGGCAAAGGACATGAACAGACACTTTCCAAAAGAAGACATACATGTGGCCAAGACGTATGGAAGAAAAGCTCAACATCACTGATCATTAGAGAAATGCCAATCAAAACCACAATGATACCATTTCACACCAGTCAACATGGCCATTATGAAAAACTCTAAAAAATACCAGATGCTGGTGAGGTTTTAAAGAAAAGGAAACTCTTATACACTGTTGGTGGGAATGTAAATTAGTTCAACCACTGAGGAAAGCAGGATGGCGATTCCTCAAAGAGCTAAAAGCACAACTACCATTCAACTCAGCAATCCCATTACTGGGTATATACCAAGAAGAATATAAAGCATTTTACCATATAGACACATCCATATGAATGTTCATTGCAAACACTGTTCACAATAGCAAAGACATGGAATTAACTAAATGCCTATCAATGACAGATTGGATAAAGAAAATGAGGTACGTATACATCACAGAATGTTATGCAACCGTTAAAAAGAATGAGATGCCTTTTATGGGAACATGGATAGAGCTGGTGGCTATGATCCTTAGCCAACACATGTAGGAACAGAAAACCAAATACTGCATGTTCTCATTTATAAATGGGAGCTACATGGTAAGAACTTATGAACACAAAGAAGGAAGCAACAGACACTGGAGTCTATTTGACAGATGAGGGTGGGAAGATGGAGAGGAGCAGAAAAGATAATACCTGGGTGATGTAATAATATGTACAAATCCCTGTGATACGTGTTTATCGATGTAACACTAAACCTAAAATAAAAATTTTTAAAAAGAAAAAATAAAGTGGGTAAACTGCATGTATTTACCCATTAAAGTGGGTAAACTGCATGTATTCAGATACTATTTTGGGAGTAAAGGTTTAGTTTAGTAAGCTATGACTCAAAATATAAAAAGCATTAGCATATTTCTATTCTAATCATTCAGTGTTAAAGCAACAAACCAACAACATAAAATTGAAATGTAAACATAACATAGTCAAAGGAATTTTCTGGGACTATTCATGGCCACGTTTCTATTAAAATATTTACTAGATATCAGGTTGGTACAAAATTAATTGTGGATTTGCCTACTACTTTTGCACCAAACTAATATGTACTATTTGGTAGGTCACCTGGCAGTTTGATTATAATGCTTATTCAATCAGAGCTTGACACTTTCCCAACACTTGCTTGTTTCTTTGACTTGCTGGAGAATGAAATTACTGACTTCTTATTGGGTGTATTTATATTTTTTTAATAATTGGTTTTATTATTAAAACAATTATAAACTTCATTAAAACGTACCTTTAATTAATAGTTTGCCTATGCACAAAATGCCCATTATATAGCTCATGGATATCAAAAACGTTGTTGCTGTCATGTTAAGTAAATACAACATCAGGCATGGTTTTGTTTTTTCTTTCTTGAAGTTTTCTAGGCCTTGGTTCCTTGTTTGTGAAACAGGAATAACAACAGCACCTACCTCAAAGGTTATTGTGACCAGTAAACAAGATAATACACACAAAGCACTTAGAATAATGCCCCAGTTTAAGGTAAACCCATATATATCTATGTGTATGTGTACATATGTAGATGTAAAAATATATACAATAAAGTTTAAATTTTAGTTCCTATATGATCCCCAAAGATTAACACTAGAGTCTAAGGACCCTAGTATAGCTCCCTGTCTCTTAAACATATTTGTTCTCCATTTTTAATAATTATTTCAGTGCCTATATCATTTAAGTAGCAAATTCTTTTTTATAGCTTTTATATTTTTAGAGCCAAGGTCTCACTATGTTTCCAAGGCTGCACTAATATTCCTGTATTAAAGTGATCCTCACCTCTCAGCCTTCTGAGTAGCTGGGACTACAGACGCATGCTACCACACCCAGCATGTAGCAAATTCTTTTTCCATTGTTTTATTGATATTCAACATGCAAAAAAATTTAATCTTACGTAAGTATATAAAGTGAAAAGTAGGCCAGGCATAGTGGTTCATGTCTGTAATCCCAGGACTTTGGGAGGCTGAGGTGGGAGGATCACTTGAGCCCAGAATTCAAGACCAAACTGGGCAATATAGTTAGACTCCATCTCTGCAAAAAAAATTTTAAATTAGCTGGGCATGGTGATATGTGCTGGTAGTCCCTAGCTACTCAGGAGGCTGAGGCAGGAGGACCACTTGAGCCCAGGAGTTTGAGGCTACAGTGAGCTATGATCACACTCCTGCACTGCAGCCTGGGTGAGAGCAAGACCCTGTCTCTAAAAAAATAAAATACAGGGCTTAATTTCCCAAAATGAGATCAATCTAAACATGCTGGCCTGCACTTCACCTAAATGCACCATGAACAACCTTCCATATCATTCATTTTATTGCTGGATAATATTTCACTGTATGATATATCATTATTTAACCATTTCCCTATTCATTTAGATTGTTTCTAATTTTTCAGTAAAGCAAATAATGCTACAATGTATAAATGTATAAACACGTACATATATCTTCTTTTTTGTTTTCTGAGACAGAGTCTTGCTCCGTCACCCAGGCTGGAGCGCAGAGTGGTGCAACCTCGGCTCACTGCAACCTCTGCCTCCTGAGTTTAAGCAATTCTCTGCCTCAGCCTCCCGAGTAGCTGGGATTACAGGTGCCTACCACCACGCCCAGCTAATTTTTGTATTTTTAGTAGAGATGGGGTTTCATCATCTTGGCCAGGCTTGTCTTGAACTCCTCACCTCGTGATCCACCCGCCTTGGCTTCCCAAAGTGCTGAGACTATATGTGTGAGCCACCACGCCCAGCCAAATATGTACATATATCTTCTAAAATCTGCAGATATTTTCAGAGTCTCGGACATGTGATTGTTAGCTTCTTAGCCCTAAAGAACAAAACCTGAGGCAAAGCTCCCAAGCTAAGGAATTCTTGGGAAGTAAGATCCCAGTATATGAAGGATGAGAGTAAAAGGGAGGTGCGGCAGGAGAGGAGGAAAACCAAACAAAAGATGGTACTAGCTTGACTGACCTAAGTCACATGGAATGTTTTCCAATCAGGTTACAGTTCAATGTACCTCAGAACCAGCAGAAAAGGAAGAAAGAAAAAAGGAATCATCTGCCAGTCTTTTCCTAACTCCTGCCTATCCTTGGGCAAAGTTTGCCTCTTGAAATTCTGGGCTTGCTACCTAATTCCTCCAAGAATATATTGAAGATAGAGCTTCCGCCACATTTGTTCCCCATCTCCTGAGCCCAGAAGCAGGAGGAGTCAAAGCCCCCACGAGTCTGGTTGGACAGGAGGTCCTACTGAAGTGGGTCCTCACACCAAAGGAGGCTAAGGCAGCCGCTGATTTGAGGACGCAAAGAAACTATATCCTAGAAGACTGCTGCTAATTTACACTCCACTAAAGATGCGTGACTGGGCTTATTTTCTCATGCTCTGCCAACAAGCCTTCTAATTCTCTCTCTCACATAAGAAGTAGTATATACTGTTTCATCTTACATTTCTTGATTATTAATGAGGTTGAACATCTTTCCCTGTTTACTGGCACTTGTTATTTCTCCTAGAGACAGATTATTTTTACAAATTTCTCACCCTTCCATTATGAGTCTATCAACTATAAGATTCTGTTAATCTCAGTTCTGACTTATTTCCAAAAATTACTTCAGGTTGCCCCTAAATCAGATATTTAAGGCTATCAGTTAGCTTACAGTACCATAAAAACCTTTGATGGTTATGCTTTCCATAGATACAAGAGAGAAAGACAAGGCAAAAACATGACAATTGCCTTACCCTAGTTTCCAGAATTACATTTTGTAGGGTCAGGGAAACTTTGACATTTAAGAAAAATTTGCAATTCCACCCAGTTTTCCATGTCTTCAACTTGTAGACAAAATGCTTCAGTATCAAACAGAACAACACCTGCTTGCCATCACCTCTATCTATACATCAACCAAGGTACACTGCCAATGCTCATTCAAATTTATTTTATTACTACAGGATTTTGACCATAAGATAATCATGCTTAACAATACACAGTCTTTTTCCATAAAAGGATACACATTGAGAAATTCAGAATCAAATTTGTAATAACATCTCTTTTTCCTCTGAGGCTCCTTTCACCCGTCAAGAATTACCCTGATTTTTTTTTTTTTAGATTTCAGTAGGGATTATACTCAAAGGTCAATCCATTACCGAACTCTCCCCCTTTTCATCTTTGCCATACTCCAATAATTCAAAGTCCAACAAACACTGGTAGTTTTGAAAGTAAAGCTGTAAAGTTAGTAATATTTTTGGTCTTGAATTAGAAATTTTGTCAAATAACTAGAAGTCCTATTTTGCATGCTTTGTAAAGAAAATAAAATTGCATTGCCTCAAGAAGAAGGGTACTCTACAGTGAGCCTAAAATAATACAGTAATTCTGGAAGTGTTTTAAATCCAGGCCTTTAAAAACATTTTCAAAACTGAATTAATTTTCAACTTGCTTAATAAAATCTAATTCATGCAGCTGACAGATTCAGTATAGATGAAGAAAATAATTTTCCAACTCTAAATTAAAGGAATATGAGTTAGACAACTAAATCAATCCTGTAAGAATCAAGGTTTGCCATGGTACAGCCACATAAGGGAAATATATTAATGTTTCCCTCTGAATAATTCCTCTAGAATTTCAACCTGGTCATTTATTCGGCATAGCTTACCATGTGCAGGTTATCATTCACTAATATCCTCAGCAACACTAACACTGCATCCCATTTATCTTTTGGTAGCATATTAATAAAATACTTGCCTCAGTTAAGTATTATATTTGATATAATAAAAATTTATATGTGCATTGCACTCTACAGTTTACAAATTGTTTTCTACATATATAATTTCAATGAATTATAATCTTCCTTCACAACTTTAAGGCATAATACACTACTAATCTCCAAAAGCAAATTACGTC
The DNA here is from genome assembly GCA_963573385.1 of Cacajao melanocephalus. NCBI lineage: Eukaryota > Metazoa > Chordata > Mammalia > Primates > Pitheciidae > Cacajao > Cacajao melanocephalus. The sequence goes on from CAUYLG010002434.1 coordinate 14,665, forward strand.
AAATATAACAAATAAGATTTTAACAATAAAAGGCTAATAGAAATAGAAAGAAATTAACCTACTGTTCCCTTCTTACCTTGCTCCAAAACAATTCCACATTAACAGTGTTGGTTCACTTTTCCAATTTAAGCTGTTATAAAATGCATACTAAATTTCCCTATATTGTATTTCAATCAATTGCCTAAGCTGAGACTAGTGTCATAAATAAATCAAACGATAAATTTCTAAAAAGACATAAAATCAAAGACACCCAACACCTAAAATAAAGATTAAAAAAAAGCAAAAAACAAAAAACCAAAAAAAACCCCACAAACCATGAAAAGACTTACATGAAATTCCAGCTGATCAGTTAGTAAAACAGTCTATTCTGAACAGACTTACTCTTTACTCTCTAAAGTGATATTAAGATTACAACCATGTACCAGAATCATCTTGGTCTAGTCTTTTCATTTTATGTTTTCTTATAAATTATGGAGCTATGGGAAAAAAGTCAATCACCTTTCAGATGTTTGACTGCAAAAGCACTACTGAGAATAGCAATGATCTGAGTAATTTAAATACGGGACTCTGCATGAAATGAGAGCTATCTGCAAAACAGCACACACTTAAACTAGGGCATATATTATAATATTTTGAACAGTGTCTGGAACATCTCAAGCCTCCCATGATTCTATGATCACACAGTTGACAAGGAACTCTAGAATACAGAAAAATTTTTGCTAAACACCTAGAAAAAGACAACAACACTTTTAACTATTTGCATATAAACAAGTGCTACATCTATATTTCATCATATCTAGGCATTAAGAGGTCACTTTGCCTGTGCTCACAAAAAGTATTTTTTTAAATATATAAAGTTGACTTGATTTTTAAAGCACATAATTAAAATGTATTTAAGACCAAACTCCACTGTGTGAAGATGAGTAAAAATACTTAACTGCTCAATTTCATTGATGAAATAAATCCATCCCTTAACAGAAAAATACTGTTTTCTAAAGTTTCAGAACTTTTTGTATTACCCTGTGAATATAACTTAAATAGAAATTTGCAACTTAAGATTTTTTGTTCTGTTCATTTTGCAATTGTTATTTCCTTGATCCTAAGTGATGCAAATAATTAAAAGTTTATCTGTTGGTCAGGTGTAGTGGCTCACTCTTGTAATCCCAGCACTTTGGGAGGCTGAGATGGGTAGATCTCTTGAGCTCAGGAGTTCGAGGCCAGCCTGGACAACATGGCAAAACCACGTCTCTACAAAAAAGTACAAAAATTAGCTGAGCGTGGTGGCATGCAGCTGTAGTACCAGCTACTCGAGAGGCCGAGGTGGGAGGATCACCTGAACCTGGAGAGGTCAAGGCTGCAGTCAGCTGTCATTGCGCCACTGCACCCCAGCCTGGGCGCACAGAGTGAGACTCTCTTTTTTTTTTTTTTGAGATGGAGTTTTGCTCTTGTTACCCAGGCTGGAGTGCAATGGCACGATCTTGGCTCACTGCAACCTCCGCCTCCTGGGTTCAAGCAATTCTCCCGCCTCAGCCTCCAGAGTAGCTGGGACTACAGGTGTGCGCCACCATGCCCAGCTAATTTTC